>PVIA01010387.1:0-52254 GCA_004024845.1 Tonatia bakeri | reverse complement strand
CTCCGCGTCCAGCTGGGTCCCTTCTGGCCTCCTACCGTCAGTTCATTCAATATCTGGATAACTTTTGATGCCCTATTTTCATAAATGTTGCGATATCCGTGGTCTCCTAGTCTGATTCTCCTCAGATCAGCCAAATTCTCCCCTGCGCACCGGAGAGGGGGATTAAGACTCCACCTCTCAAGCCGCCATCTTCCCTCCCTCTTTTGTTTGTTTTATGTATTTATATAATTTTCCTGTTTCTGAAATACAGAGTTGTTATGATTGTAAAAGTGTTATGTATTTTTAAAATCTCAGTATTACACAGAATTCTGTGAAAAAATAATATACAGAAATCACCTGAAATTTCACCAGACTTAGGAAACCACTATTTATATTTTAGTGAGCAACCTTTCAAACATCTTTTTATATACACATACATAGGGACACACCTGCTTTTTTACTTCCTGATAGTGCCTAATAGATATTTCTAAGAGTCCTTTTTATTATTGATGCAAACCTAATCATTATATGAATGCTCCATTTTGTAGTAACCAATTTATTACTGATGTAGTGTGAAGGTGTTTTACTATTAGAAAGAGCATTGAACTATAACTATGTCCACTTTTAATTTTGGAATTTACTTCTAGAAGTGGGATTGCTGAATCAGAGATAATGTATCTTTAGAAAGTCTAGTAAATATTTCCAGATTGGCTTCCAGAAACACTTTATTATTTTATTCTCTCAACAAAAGCACAGGACAGTGCTCACTCTTCCTTTATCTAATGCTAGGTCTACTCAAGACTATTATTATTTGTCAATCCTCATATATAAGTGATTTGTTGTAGTTGTATTTTTGATTGATAGTATTTCTTAGCCAATTATATGTTTTTATATATGTTGCCTCTTAAAGTTCTTTGTCTATTTTTATATTGGGTATTTACCTTTTTGTCTTTCCCTAAGCCAAAAGAGTTATTTGATATATTTTGAATAGTAAGCCTTTATTGGTCACATATTTTTCAATTTTGTTCCCAATTTCTATTTGAATTTTAACTGTGTTTAGAACATTTTATGTGTTTATAAAAATTATTGGACAGTGTTCAGGGATTGATATACATAATTTTAAAACATTTTCTGGTGACATATCTATCAACTTATACTTTTTGGTTTCTAGATTTGGTACTAAATTAGAAAAGTTCTGCTATCCCAAGATTACAAAAATATCTACCTATACACCCTTTATCTGTTACATTAATTTTAAGTTTAATTGTTGTGTTGCATTAGAATATATTGGGGGGAAAGACTGAAGTAGAGATTGAATGTCTTGTTTCCCAAGTAGCCAGTCAATTACCCCAAACTGCATGACAATTTGAAAAGTTATTTATCAAAATTTTACATGTAAGAGTTTTTTTCTTAACGCTATTATTTTCTTTGCTCTGTTTATTCACACAGTAGTAATTTCACTGTTGTAATATCCCTAGTGTTATAATATGTTTTAAAATACGGGCCAAATTGTTCCCATCATACACTTATTTTCAGAATTTTATATATTCATTCTTCCATGTGAATTTTGAATCCTTGATTAAATTTTTATTTTGACTTTCAAGACTTGGTATTGTGTGCATTCCATAGTTTTGGATATCATCTCAGATTTATTATTTGGGTAAACATATTACTTCTGCGGGACAAATCCAATAGAAATAGGTTGGCTATTATAGCAAAGAGGTATGTATCATCACAGATGTGTTAAAATTGATAGCTTTTGCAAGGGCTGCATATGTGGAAGAGAAAATTACCACAAATGTTAACTTTGAATGAATCCTTAAAACATGATAAAGGTTAAATGATTTATCTTAACAGAAAGACACAGTCCTCATTTCATGCTAAAAATAATCTCTGACATTAGCCAAAAAGAAACTTATTAAGAATTTGCTCCAGCAGTTTCCCTGTTAAGTTTATTCCTTCCAATTTTTCATATACTATTTCCCAAACTATTGAAAAAAATCTAGATTCATCAAAATTAGTCATGTAAATAAAGACTAATTGCTGTAAGGGAACAGTGATCAGATTCATATATTCCTTAACCTGGGTGGGGAAAAGGATATGCAGGGAAAGTGAGCCAGTAAAAGTAGAATTTATAATTGTTAAGTATTGTTAACATTATATAAATTTATTACTCCCATGGATAATTAGGCTTTTTAATTCTCTGACTTGGTGGTTCTGACATAATCCTTATTTCAGGAATAAAAAAGTAAAACCATAGGGGAAAATGTCTGTAGAATTTAAAGTATAAGTTGCAATCACTTATAAATGTAATTCTTGTTAACAGTGTTCCACTAATCCCAGAATGCAGTTGACAATTTGTCCCAGATGATATTTACACATAAGTTTTTGTATATCTTGATTTTTTCTTGTCTCTTTATCTGTAGAATATTAATCAGTTACTATTTTTATCAGTAAAATGACACTGGTCTACATAGTAGTTTTCTGGGATCTATTTTTATTTTCTTTAAATACCTGTGAGTAGTCATTTCAAGCCCCTTTATATGCTAGAGTATTCTTTATGTATGCAAGATGTTCAGTTAGTGTTTACTGATAATTGCATAATAAGCTTATTACACATAAACCTTTTGGATGATATGGTATGACTATATGAACTCTGTCCAGAAGTAGCCACTCGTGTAATATAAAAGTATATTATTAAAGAATATTCAAGATACAGGAAACACTGTACATAAGACAATGATGCCTCAGTCCCCTTCAAAGTAGGCACCTTGGGACATCACTCAGTTTTCCCAGTTGTCGTATTTTCCTGAATCATCAACTGTCTGAAATCTCTTCCCTTTCAAAAGTGATTTTAGTTTTGGGAAAAGCCAGAAGTTGCAGGGCACCAAATCTGGGCTGTAGGGGGACTGAGTCACCTGAGTGATTTGATGTTTTGCAAAAAAACTGCAGAAGACACAATGCTTGAGTGGGTGTGTGCTGTCAATCACAACTTGCCCATAGCTGTGGCCTTCTGAATCATCCAAATAGTTTCTACAGAGGAATGTGCACACTTAACAGAAATTTGATGCAGATTCATTGCTCTACTCGCTCAATCATTTTGACTGTGATGGCCACAAGTACACATGCTCACTCAATGGGTGTCTACTGCCCCCACTGACTAGTACAGTGAAGTCATCATTATTCACACATGCGCATTCCAGTCCCCTCTCTTTGGCTGTCAGGTGACGTCAGTGTTGTGGAAACCATTGTCATTACATTAACAATGCCTAGACTTTTTTTAGAGAGACCTTGCATTTTCTGTAATTACCTACTTACAGAGACACTTTATGAAATACAGTAACTAATCTACTTAGTTTAGAGGACCAAGTGATGCCAGATCAAAAAATATAAGGACTCTAGAACATTCTAATCAAATACTTTCATAGTATATCTACAAACATAACCAGAGGGGGACAACTCCCAAATGTGCTCAGAGTAGAACAGTTTCACCAACTCACAACAGTTGGACTCTAAAAAGTACTGGTTGTGGATTACATGTAGCTATTACCTGACTGAGTCCTAATTAATTGATATTAATTACATCCTAGTAATTATATGACATTTTTATGTTCTGTAAACTAATTTTATTAGTCAAGATTATTTTCATTACCATAGTAGAAATTATATAACTAGGATAATTATAAAGAAGCATTATCTCACATAGTTGAAACCTCTAGTCTAGAGCTTGCATCAAGTGCAACTGAATTTGGGGACAGAAATGATGTAATCAGAGCTTGACCTTTCTGCTTGACTCTGTTTCCCTATGTACTGGCTCCATTCTCTACCTGTCCCCAGCCACGAAGAAATACACCTCTCCAGTCCAGGCTTAACCACAAGGCAATGAGAACTTTTCCTTTCCAAAGGGAACAGCAAATTTAGATTTAATGTCCTGATTTGGAGCCTTGTTCTTGAACCAGTCACCTTTACTCTCATTGGCCAGCCTTCAGTTTGGTCCACCCCCACAAGACCCAGATGGAGTCCAGCCTCTCCCAAATATATGACCCAGATGGGGTCCAGTC
Organism: Tonatia bakeri; assembly: GCA_004024845.1. Taxonomy (NCBI): domain Eukaryota; kingdom Metazoa; phylum Chordata; class Mammalia; order Chiroptera; family Phyllostomidae; genus Tonatia; species Tonatia bakeri. The sequence continues at coordinate 48,214 of PVIA01010387.1, read as the reverse complement.
TCTCCCAAATATAACTACTGAACTTGGAGAAGCTTGTTTCTCTCAGAGGAAAAAGCAGGCTACTCATAGCTGAGGATATAGGGGAGTATGCACTGGACAGCAATAATATTGGAAAATCATAACCCTACAAGATTACGCCTTTCTGGCAGAAATGACATAAGATTTGGAATCTAATTACCTGAGACTGAATTTCATCTCTGGACTTAATAGCTTTGTAACCTTGATTTTAACTTTCTTTACTCCCTGCCCCACAGTGTGTTCTCTCAAAGGATTTGATAAAGATTTAATTTCATCAAATATTCGAAAGTATAATATATAGCATATCTGGAAGTAAGACGTGTTAGCAGACTTTTTTAATGGAAATTACCTATCTGTCTTACAGTTTCTGACCAAAAACTCTTTATTAGAGTGTAATGCATCCCACAAAGGTATCTCTGCACTCTCTATAATTCCATGAAGAACATAAAGCATTCTTAAACTTGGGCCTTTTTGTAGACAAAAATAAGTAAATAAATAAAGGAAAAGAAAAGCTTTATTACTTCTGTGAAGGACAGATAGTGTGTGGTTCCTGATAGCCAACTGCTCCTCATGAAGGTACTTTCAATAATGTGGCACATGTTTGGCTTTGAAAATGTTCTGTTCAGTGCTCTTCTTTGTCTTGGGCATGTTGTTATGGCTCCTGGGACTTATTGCATGTGATCTCTGCCATAATGTTCAAATCCGCCTTCAGGGCTCTTACTAATGTCTGCAGAAAGAGATGCTAGTCTGACTTTCCTGTTATTCAAAGCACTTGTTCACACTGTTCCTGTTCAAAGCTTAGGAGAATGGATGGTTATCTGTTGCTCTCTGGGGAACATGTCTGTTGCCTCCAGTGCGCTCTGCGGGCTGCTGCCTTCCTTCCTCATATGGTAATGAACATGGCTGCTTGGTAACAGCGAAAGCTGTAACTCTCACCTGAGGATGACGTTTAAAGCAGCATCTGTGTGTATATACTAAATATGTGTCATAATACATATATTTAGCATATGATATCATACAAGTGATCATAATTATACAGAATATATATACTATATATACATACATATATATGATACCATAATTATAGTGCATTATAGCCCAGTTAGTATATTCCAGAATTATATTTTTCTAAATATATTAATGTATTTATTTCATTTGTTTTTATTTTTTTAATTTATTGTTGTTCAGTTACACTTGTCCTGCCTTTTTCCCCATTGCTCGCCCCTACTGCATTGCACCCCACTCCCACAGTCATCCCCCCCGTCTGTGCCCATGAGTCCTCTATTCGTGTTCCTTTGCTTGCCCCTTCCTATTTTTAATTCTTTTAATATTTTTTAAATTGTTGTTGAAGTACAGTTTTCTGCCTCTTCCCCCCACCTCCTCCACCACCCCACCCCTCTTCATCTTCCTTCCCTCCCTTCCCATTTTTAAATGGAACAATTTTAAATATTTTTAGCTTACTTCATCATATTTATACTAACAAAAACTGTCTTCTTTCTCTAAAAAAATTGTCTAAGTTTATTACAAAGTATGACTATTTAAAAATTATATACCTTCAATAAGATTTATAGTTTGTGATTAAGAAAATAACATTAGATGTAGAATTTGTCCTTCATAAAGCCTGATTAATTTTGAGTTAGTCTCTATATTTGAACCATGTAGAAACTGACTATATGTGGACTTGTGTTGCAGTTATAAATTTATACCAAGAATGAGTTTTATATATATGCGTGTGTATATAGGTCTGTCCAGAAATTATCCAGCCATGTACTATGAAAAATAGAGACATTTATTGAAAAAGATACAAGAAATCTTGTATATAAAGCATTGATGCCTCAGTCCCATTCAAAGTAGGCACCTTGGGACCTCACATAGTTCTCCCAGCATCTCTTCTGTTCAGAACACTCTGGAAAATCCTTTGTTGGAATTGCCATGAGCTGCCCCATCAGATTTTCCTAAATCTCATCAATGGTCTGAAATATTCCCTTTCAAAGGTGATTCTAGTTTTGGGAAAAAACATAAGTCACAGTGCAATGAATCTGGGCTGTAGGGAGGCTGATTCACCTGGGTGATTTGATGTTTCGCCAAAACTCTACACGAGACGTGATGCATGAGTGGGCTCATTGTCGTGATGAAGCTGCCATTTACCAATTGCCCAGAGTTGCTGCCACTTTTGTCATATGGCATCTCTCAACCAGCGAAGAATATTGAGGAAGTACTCCTTATTAATTGTTTGGTCTGGAGGGGACTACTGCTATGAACAATACCTTCCCAACCAAAAAGCACAGTTAACATGGTCTTGATCTTGCTGTGACTTTGCTGTGCCTTTTTTGGGCATGGAGACCCAGCTGACTTCCATTGAAATGACTGGGCCTTCATGTCCAGATCATAGCCATAGACTCATGATTCATCTCTGGTTATGACCTTCTTGAGGAAATCTGGCTCACTGGTAGCGGTTTGAATCACGTCATTAGCAACTGCAGTGTGATGTTCCTTTGCTCTGATAGCAGAAGCCGTGGAACAAATTTTGTCATTACATGTTTCATGCCAAGATTCTGCATCAAAATCTCAGACACAGTAGTTTCAGAATCCCCAGATCAGCTTCTAGTTGTCACAGTGTTAGTCACTGACCTTTGTTGATTGCAGCCCATACATGTTCAACATTCTCAGGTGTTCTACTTGTTTCAGGCCTTCCAGAATATGGATCACTTTCAACAGATTCTCAGCCATCTTTCAAGCATTTGTGCCGCACTTTTATTTGTGTTGTCCTCATTGCATCATCCCTGAAAACCTTCTGAATCATCTGAATAGATTCTGCAGAGGAATATTCAAGCTTAATGCAAAATTTGATACAGATTCATTGCTATACTTGCTCAGTCATTTTGAATGTGACAGCCACACGGCACACGTACTCACTCAACCCCATCTACCACCCCCACTGACTAGTACAGCGAAGCCGTCCTTGTTGACACATGCGCATTCCAGTCCACTGTCCTTGGCTGCCAGGTTATATTGATGTTGCACAAACCATTCATGTTATATTAACGGTGGCTGTGCGTTTTCTGGACAGACTATACAGATACTCACAATGGTAGAATGGAATAAGCATGTCTAAATTATTACAAATTCATTAATTTCTCTCTGCTCCTGGCTTGGGTCAGCTATTGTTTCACCTTGAACGTGATTTTCCTTCTTTGCTTGATAAAATCCTACTTATCTTCAAAGCCCTAATCAGATTGCATGTTTTCTATGAAGCCTTCTCAGTTTTTGAGATAGGACTTTTCCACCCTTTTATTAGATTGCCAGAGAAATGCAGCAGAACACATTTGGGAATTTATCCAGACTCCATGACTCTGAGCCTGCCTGTGCCTTAGGCAAACCTTGAGGTTCTTTAAACCTCAAGTTGCTCATTTGAAATGATAATAATAATACCAATGTCATAGAGTAGCTGTGAGATTAAATGGGGTTACTTATATAAGGTCTTAACAGAGAAATCAGCCTACATTTATCCCTCACTTTATAGAATTTTGCATAATGATTATCTTCTTCAATACCTCTATGCATTTTTTTCCATTTTTATACTTAACATGCCATAATTTAGAGGAATGTTTCCCTTAGAGGCTAAATTCTATACACTGTAAATCGACTAAAGTTTCTCATTCATCTTTGAGTAATCTAGACCTAATAGTGAATTACTCATTTATTGAACATAGTAAGTCTAAAGTGAGTATCTTTTTGCCCTGGCTGGGTAGCTCAGTTGGTTAGAGCATTGTCCCCGTATGGCGTGGTTGCTGTTTCAATCACTGGTCAGGGCACGTACAAGAAACAACCAATGAATGCATAAACAAGCGGAACAGCAATCGATGTTTCTCTCTCTAAAATCAATAAATAACATGTTTAAGTAAATAAAGCAAGTATCTTTTTAATGAGTTGGACTTGACATACAAAATTATATTAGTTTCAGGTGCACAACATAATTCAGTATTTGTGTATATTGCAAAATGATCATCACAATAAGTCTGGTGAACATGTGTTTCCATACATAGTTAACAGAATTTTATTTTTTTGTGATGGTACTTTTAAGATTTACTTCCTTAGCAATTTTGAAACATGCAATACAATGTTATTACCTATAGTCATCATTCTCATGTGCATTATAACACCAGACTTACTTATTTTGTGAATGGAAGTTTGTACTTTTGAATTCCTTCACCCATTTCACTCATCCTTCACCTTCCACCTCTGGCAACCAACAATCTCTCCCCTTTATCTGTAAGCTTGTTTCTTTCTTTCTTTCTTTCTTTCTTTCTTTCTTTCTTTCTTTCTTTCTTTCTTTCTTTCTTTTTCTTCTTTCTTTTTTAATTTTTGCTTTGTTTTAGATCACATGTAAAAGTGGGACTTTACAGTATTTTTCTTGCTGTGTCTGACTTATTTCACTTAGCGTAATGCCCTTTTGCACCATCAGTGTTGTCTCAAGTGTCAAGATCTCATTTTTTTAGACTGAACACTACTCCATTTTGTGTGTATCTGTGCATGTGTGTGTCCTCTTGTCCACTCGCCCACCGATGGACACTCAGGTTGTCTCTACAGCCTGCCTATTGTAAATAATGCCGCAGTGAACAGGAAGGTGCATGTATCATTTTCAGTGAGTGGTTTTGCCTCCCTTGGATAAGTAACAAAAAGTGGAATTGCTGGATCATATAGTAGTTCTATTTTTCATTTTTTGAAGAACCTGCTACTGTTTTGCATAGTGGCTGCATTAATTTACAATTCCTCCAACAGTGCACGGGGTTTCATTGTCTCTACACCCATGTCAGAATTTACTATCTCTTATCTTTTTGATAATAGCAGTTCTAACAGGTGTAAAGTGGTATCTTATTGTGGTTTTGGTTTGCATTTCCAAAGATTAGTGATTTTGAGAATCTTTTCATATACTTGTTGGCCATCTTAATGTCTTCTTTGAAAAAATATCTATTGAGATTCTCTGTCCATTTTTAAGCAGATTGATTTTTTGCTATTTTATAGTATGGTTTCTTTTTATATTTTGGTATCTTTTGAATTAATTAAGGAATTAATAATTGACTGGTTTTACATACCTTATGCTTTTTATATGGAGATCACACTGTTGCATCCAGAGTTATTATATGGGAAGAAGTGCTGTATTTCTATCAAGGAACTCACATATTTATTGTTTTCTGGTTGTGTACACCAGAAAGAGTGAGAGAGCCTTAAAATGATACCGAGTAAAATGAATTTCCCCACATCAGGAAGATATCCATAATCCTGGCTTCATTTGTCCGGCACATCAACAGCCAAGCCAACTAATCAGTCACCGTGGGAGTGAGTGAGGCAGTGTGGCAATGTGTAAAGTGGATTCTTTCAGAGGAAAATGAATGAGAAGTGGTCGGCAATAGGAAAATTAAGCACTCAGGGTACTCAAACCAACACTCTGGGGTGGTGAGCAGTGTGTCCCTTTCACAATCACCAAGATGTACAAATATACCAACCATATTGTGTTGTTTTAGTTCATGCTGAATTTCATGGAGTATAAATTCTTGTCCAATCTAAGCACATCTGTTCATAATAATTAACTTCTGTGCCTTATGAGCAGAAAAGCAGCATCAGCTATACAGTGAGATGCACTGGCTTTATTTCTGTTTGTCATAATGATTCATTGAGGCATTATGGGGAAGCAGATGCTTTTTATGCACTCCAAGACTCTGCATCGTGGCTGTCTATGCACTGCCATCACTCCTCATATGTTGAATTAAGCAGGGTTTTAAGGTTGCAGAGCATTAAGGTTGTCAAGTGTTAATACCACTGTGGGAATATAATTTTGAAACTTTAAAAAGTCATTTGCTCATTCCAAAACTCAGTTCCCCTTTCCACCCTGGCCTGAGATAAGTTAAACCATGTGTGGATTTTGAGTAGAAGAGTTTATAAAGTTGCAAATCACTGGGCTGGAAGTTTCTGTGAAAAGTTTAATTTCAGTCCCAGATCTACCACCTTCTTTACCAAAGATGGGTAATAACATTTTCCCAGTGGAGATGTTGTGATAATTAAAATGCAACTATAGGAGTAAAGCACATAGCAAGGAGCCTGGGATATAGTGACAATAACAGTTAGTGAAAGTAACTTTTCAGCTGTGTTCTAACTATGAGGATTATTGTCTTTAGTACTTCAGAAATCCTATAAGGGGGTACTATACATGTACTTTCTTTATGTGTGAGGAAACTAAATCTTAGAGAAATGAACTTTGCTAAGCTTCTTCATCAAGAAAGTATGTAACCAGGATTCATGCAGTCTCACTCCAGAGTGGATATTCTTAACTCCTTCTTCACTTCATAAATGTTAGTTGACAAATCTTTAATAAAGCTGAAACAAAAACATATTTTTACCTGGCACTGAGATTTGATCAGACATTGCTTACTCATCATAGCCATAGAAATGGTCATGATAAATTTAGGTAAGATACAAGAAATACCCAAGAGTATTCTCTACCCTCTCATTCATTCTGATGTTTAGACTTGGAACATCTCTGTTTGTTACAGAGCCTCTCCTTATTGTCTTGCAGGAATTGAAACCTAGTTTTAGTTGGTGTGAGAAGACATGGAGGAGAGGATATTTCATTATCTCTATCATAAACACATCAAGAATACTGACACTCACAGACATTTTGTAAAGGGAAGTCATTACAAACCTCATAGTGGAAAGAGCAACCCTTACCCAACAACACTTGTTGCAATTTGGCTCCATATTCCTAACTTCTGGACAAGTTCTCTGGCCCAGACCAGTCAACACATAGTTACACATATAATTTAGTGTAGAAACTCAAAAAGGCCATGATGGATCATGCTCAATCAGAAATTCTACATGCGGAAAACTATGAGTGAATAGAAACCATGAGTTTTGAAATGATCTACAAAATAAGGGAGCAAAGAAACCCCAGCATAGTTGATGAAGAGATTAGACTGGAATAAACATGAAAAATGAAGGCATAGGTGGCATGATAGAAACACCATTCAGCCCATGCACAGGGGAACAAGAGCTTGGCCTTCTAGCTGCCATGGACCCTAATGTCTTTCACCAGAAGCTTAGTGTTCAGAGTGTTCTCTTATAGTCCCATAAAATTATTCCTTCTTAACTTCTGGCTAAGTAACCTCACAGCACTCTCCTGCTCCCCAATGAAATATCATAATTAACTTTCTCATTTTAATCAAAAATTTGAATGAAAGCATTTACTCTTCCCTGACTATGTTGGAAGGTAGTCTGTGGCCTTAAGGAGAGAATTTTGGCTGCACACAGCTCTGGGCTTGAATCTCTTCTTTGACACTTATCAGCTACTGAGAGAGTGAAGGGAGCTATTTTCATGAAGTGGAAACGACTAGGTGAGTGTTTAGTCTCTTGCTTATGTGAATGAACTTGACTAGAAATCAAATGACAAATTGTTTCCAAGCCAAACTGGCAATAAACTGTGGTGAATTGGTAATTTTGAAAGATATTAATTCCATAGATTTTGCAGAGGAATATTCATCACTTTATATGAAAAAAATTAAGATTAATGAGATTCTATTTGACAAGAATAAATGTTCTTGTTTTAGCAAAGCAAAATATTGCATTATTGTCAGCAGTAATACCTTTCATTTATTTTCATGTTTTCCTTGGGTTATAATAATTTTGAAAGTGAATTTTAAATAGGAAAATGAATCACTCTCTGAGGCTCATGGCAATGAGTAGCCAGCCACAAAAGAGACATAGATCATCATTTGAGAAGTAGATCATCTTTCCCTGTTATCTAAACTGCTAGGGATATGATGTGTTTTAGAGTTAAAACCGAGGTGACACTGAGAAGTTAACACATAGTGCTATTTTCCTTTCACTTTTCACACTATTTTGCAGTTTTTAATTACCTCTCTGTGTCCTAAACACCCTAAGGCAGGGATCAACTCCTTTAACATATACAGCTCTGGAGCCTTGTGTAGTTGAACACATAGTTGGCATTCAATAAATGTTTCTTCAATTCATGGATAAAAAATAAACTAATGATATTAAATCTCTTTCTTAATGAATTATGTGTCCATGGTTATATCAATAATCTTGAATTAATATTCCTAAGGAGAAAAATGAAGTCAGCAAGTAATTAATAAAATTCATCATGTCTATTCCAATCATTGAGAAATTACTGAATATTTTAGAACCCATTCATTTATTGCTTTAAATTCTACTAGACACCTTGTGAAACTGACATGATCACGGACAGGCAGTGACTGTGGAACACTGCAGATGGCTCATCAACACACGAGAAAAACATACACAGAGACAACCAGGTCCTGTGGAGAAATAGGAACAGAATGGCCACTCTCTCTAGTGGGGAGCACACAGCTCCCCCACCAAAGAGACTTTTTATTGGGTTTGTTGGCATAAGAATTCAGGTAAAGCTCATTACTCATTGCCAGGAAGAAAGTATCAAACAATAGACAACAAGGAAGTCTGAGGGCTTATTTTGAGTCGGGGTCAAAACGCTGTAAAAGACCTTAAGGAAACAAATTTACTTCCTCCTTGGACCCTTCTCATTCAACCAAGAGCATTCTAAACAAAGCAGCTTTCACAGGATTTTACATATTCTTTCGTAGGCCTGATCACCTGGGAAACCTGCCCTTTCCAGCACAGAGCTGCACCACCCTGTCATTGTTTCAGGCTTAGGTGGAGCAAGGGAAGTAAGGCAGCCAAGAGATTAGGATATTTTCTCACAGACCATGAGGACTCAGGCTTTGTCAAAGCCAAGGGGAGAGGGTCCATCACCCCCTTTTGCCATAGCCCCCAAAGTCCTTCCTTGGGGGCCTCTCACGTGATCGTGCCTGTCTTAGGTCATTGCCCCCTTGGGGAATCTTACCCATCATTGGTTAACCAACCAAGCATTGGGGACAAGGCAGGTTGAAGTAAAAGGAGCAGAAGTGGCACTCCTGTCAGGGAGATAAGTTTTTGTCTCCTTGATGGCCTACGGTTACAAGGTCGTTCCCTCAGCCTTAGTGGGGGTTACAGCTTCTGATACCAGGCAGGGTGGTTCCTAACATGAAATAACAACAATGACAACAAAAATAGCTTCCATAATCCATACCCTCAAAACGATTAGAGTTTAAAGGTATATAAGTGACATGATTACTAGCAGACATACCTATTGGAGGGATTGCTACATATTTATATGATTCTATAACAATGAACAATTTAAGAAAAATGTGCAGTCTGTAGAAAAATAAAAGTTAAAAAAGTTTTTGTATAAGCCAAGAAGAGAAAAACTAATCAAATCAAAGGCATAAAAACAGGAGGGGACTCGTTAAAAGAAAGGACCAAATAGATACATTAAAATGAGAGTCAGAACAAAATTCAAGGTCTGTCTTACTGACCCTTTTCCGAGAAGCTTTCTCCCAGGAGGAAAAAAGCCTCAGACATTAAGTCAACTTGATCAATACATGCCTCCTCCTTGTGGATAGAGGTCAGCAAATCCATTTTATAGTTAACTGTATTCAACTGGTTGTTCAGTTTCCATGATAAATTATGGCAGATTTTCTCAAATTCAGTGCTTTTATTTCTAATCCAGCTTGTGGTTTTTGCCATAGGAATTGGCATTAAGTGATGCATCTATTCAAAATTTTGTTGTAAACAGAAGTTACCAGACAGGCAGATTTAAGTTAATAAGAAATTGCCTCTCTAAATTTGAGCACACATCCTCACCTCCTTTTTTGTCTTTTTTTTTTAAAAAGCTGTTGACAGGCTGAGCCAGGTGAAGGAAGGCTCCAAACTCAAGTGAAAGCAATTTGTTAACCTCTACTTTGGCTTGCTGTTCACCCACAGCTTTTTTTAATTTCCCATTTTGAGTCCCATGGAAAAGAGCAAGGACAACAGTGAAAGCAGGTTAAAAATATCTGTGCCCACAAAATGATATTGCAGAAGGCAACCTGATAATGGAGTTACCAGACCTGCGTTTTTAATGTATTTGTTGCCTGCAGTAAGATTATGTGTCCTTCATCAGTGCCATGATCTTTAAAATGATGGGACACACACCAGAAAACTGTCTGAGAGCTAAATGAGACAACAAAAAACAAACAACAACAAAACAAAAACAGTGGTGTGTCTGTCACTCAATACATGTTAGCTGAGTTTAGTAACTGTAAAATGAATAATACCCATTTTTTTTTATTTGACAGGAATAAATAAAATGACATAAATATATTTGGAGGGATTATTTTGATGCGAGTAATTTAAAACTACCCAAATTGTCTTACAACCCAGAAGTCAAGACTGTTTGCCTCGTTTTTCTGATTGTATTGACTGATCTGTGACTCCTTGGTTCACTGGCTTCTCCATGGCCATGCAATTCAGACTCAGCATCCTTACTTTGCCATGACATCCAAAGTAGAAGAGAAGTAGCTTCCCAGTGTTTTCTTAAGGGTGAGGGAAGTTTTTTCCTAGAATCCATTGGAAACCTTTCATGTACCTTGACGGATTAAGTCATAACCCCATTCCAGAGCTATTCTTGTTGTACAGGACTATCAAGAACTGATTTGCCTGAGTTTACATTCTTAATTCAATCAGTATTTCCAGTTGTATTACCTCTAGAGTATTCAAGCCTATTTTGGCAGAGGTGCGGGGCTTAACTTCTATGGAGCTACATGATCAGATGTGGAAAGGGAGAGATACCCAAAGAAAAATTAGGTTTCCTCAGGAAAGAGAAGAGTGAATAAATTATGTAGAGAAAAATGGCATTATAACAATATGTGAACTTTCCTGTATCTTTGCCTGGCATGTAATTGATGCTCAATGTAATCTTAACAAAAAAACACTTTGTAGTAGCTTATACAAGGCCCTTTACATTCCTAAAAGTGATAGGCTGAATGGTTGACAGAGGGAAAAGTGGCTCTGTTTTTTTTTTTTTTTAATCATAAAATTCACCAAAATCATGCCTGCCAGAGGTCTCATACTGTCCTTCTTAGTAAGAAAAATTGTCAGTCCAAAGCACTGATTTCAGGTCTACCAGATGGAGAGCTGCTTGTAGATATCAAAATAAATAGCAGACACTGGAATGAACTTTCTTCGGAAACAAAATAGCTGATGAAATTGGATGTACACAAGTGAAAACAACTTGAATCTTTATGAAATGGCAAGCAAACCAGCACAAATCAATATAAGGATGTCAGAACAATGCTCCCCCCTTGAAATAGGCAGTTAAAAAATAGTAGTTTAAAAGCCTGTTTGTCAATCTGTTAACTTGTATGTCTATATGTGTCCTTTTTCTTTGTAAACATATAACTTTCTAGGAGTAAAAAATAGTAGTTTCATACAGCAAGCATGCTTAAATGTGTTTTGTGATAAATGTTTAAATGTAGAAATAATAAATGCATAAAAATCCCTCTGTGGGTCAATGTTAGAACATTTAAGCTTGTTGATTCTTCCCTGGAAAACACATTTGTCCACACATTTCATGGTTTTATTTCTACTGGACTAAGTCATCCTTCCTTCCCATGGTGGTTAGCAAGTTATTTGTCACTTCTAGATGAAAGCTGAGTGTACTTCCTGTATCATTTGCTTATTTTCTTACGGAAGTCCCTGCTCTTAGGAGCAGACATTCATTAGAGAGGGCTGGAACAATCTGGCCAGGAGTAGGTCTGCAAAGCCAAGCCATTGTCAAACCTGAGACTTTCAGTGACATCTGCTGACCACAGTGTACCTTCTCATTGATCTTTCCTAAAAGCTTTGGCCCATGACAACCACTCCATGCATTCAGGATTTGGTTGGTTAGTTTTGATTTCTTACTGTTAATATTAGAAGTAATTTATTATAGTGTTGTCGGGTTTTTTTTACTTATACCAAGTAGTAGTAATTCAGTCGAGTCTTACCATGATTAGCTAACCTAATTTCTGGCTGCAACTTTTCCAATGATGTCTTTCTCCTTTTATTTCCATATGCTGTTTTCTCCTTCCTCTTCATTTTCTATTCTGCTACTCTACGCGCTTTCCTCCAACTCTTTTTCCCTGCCTTATTCTCTTCTTGCAGTTCTTTCCTCCATTTGTACTTCTTCCCTCATCTCTCTTCCTTTCTCCATCATTAAATATTTAATGCAATCTTATCATAATAGAGCAAGAAATAGGAGTGAGGCAGTATTTATAGTAGGTAGTTTTAAGTAAGCCCCAACTTTGAAATGTGCAAATCCAGATGTAGTAAAATGATGTTTTCAAGAAACAATTTCAAAATTGTTAGAGAATGAAATTAACTATAATTTCTAGTCCTACATATGTATTTCTTTATAGCACAATGGCTAAACAGCATTGCTTAATCATTATAAAATGAAAACTGTCAAATTCTACAGATGTGGCCTTTGGAATTTCCAGGTTGTTTTTCAGGGGGCTTTTTTGCTTTTTGTGAAAGGTACATTGACATTTCAAAAAGTAGGAAGTCCAAGTTGATGTTTTTCTCAGCTGGATGAATTTTCAAGACACCACGGAGGCAAAGAATAACATAATTCTTGCAATGTCTTTACCTTATTTATATGGGGATTTTTGCTTTCTAATTAGGTATTTACAAATAATTGGTATTTCACTGTTTCCCTTTTAAAAGCAGGACATAGATCTATAACATTTAACATCTTATTGTTAGAAAAACGTATATATATCTATCTAATTAGATTAAAAACATTTAAAAATAAGTTGAAAAAATTGCTATGTTTTTTCATTGAATTTATTTTATCTCATAATAGTCTCTTCACGCGATTTGGACAGAAAACAGTTTATGAACAGACAGAGCAGCCAGTTTCCAGCAGCAACAGACTTTGGTTGTCTGTTACTGTTGCTCTAAAGCGAATTGTATTGAGTTTCATGGACAACACGTCTGGAATTTAATATAACACATTTAAATTGTAAGTTAATTATCCCACTATTTTTCTTTCAGTATGATACACACACACACAAAAAAAATCCTTTTATTCTCAACCTAAGATCTGAATCAAGAAAATATGGCAGAATACCAGCAACGGTTACCCATAGCAATATACCAATAGCGACTACATTTTTTTCCTTTGAAGGGAGTATCAGAAGGCTACTGTCTAGTGATGCCTGGCTAGTTCTCCACCATACCTTCCCAAATCCTCTTGATGCAGGAAGTTTTAGTGAGCAACGAAATGGCTTAGGTAACCATGTAGTTATATGTATGCAAGAACTAAAGAAGCTATATGCATCAACTCACCATAGGTTGCCCAGACAAATATTGGCAGGGTCTGCGTGGTACAGGAAATATTGCAAGCAGAGGGGTAAGTTAATGCATGCGAGGAATTTAATAGGCATCCTTGGCACCTCTCCCCGTTCATCTTCAGCCCATCACCAGATTTCACATTTTGGCCTTTTAAAAGCTCTTCATTTCCACCACCACTATCCTAGTTCAGATTAGCATTTCAACCCATTATCTATTCTGCAGACTAGGTAATGTTTTAAATATCATTCAAGTACAACAGTGTGAGGATTATGGGAAGAGTGGGGTGGGTAGAGATGAAAGAGGATATATGGGGGATAAACGGTAACAGAAAAAGTAATTTACTTGAGTAAAACCCATATTCCTTTACTATTAGGGCAAAAACACAACCATTAACATGGTTGACAAAGTCCTGAATGTCAGTGCTCCTTTGCAGGCTGGAAAGCCCTTTCCTCCCTCAGACTCCCTCATTCTGCCGCCACACCTGTCTTTTCTCAGTTTCAGCAACAGACATTGCTCTCTTCAACCTCCAGCCCTTTATAGGTCTCTCCCATCTTCCTGGAATAGTCACCTCAGTAGGGGAAACTTCTCTGCCCTGTCATATGATGTAGCATGTATCACAACTTTGATTTATGCAATTGTGTGATTAGTTGATCAATATCTGCTTTTTAATGAGTGATGTGATAAGAACAGATTATAAACTCCAGGATAACTCATGTCAGTTGTGTCTACTTATAATTTCCCTGTATGTAATATAATGCTTAGAGACTCTATGCATATATGAATAAATAAATATTCATGAAAGGAAAGTAGAGGATAGTAGACATGAGATCTGTTTTTGGCATCAGGTAGACTGGAATTCCATTCTTGTCCTCCTTGGTCTTTATTTGTGTAACCTTGGTCTGGTTGTATAATAATTCATAGATTCAGTTTTCAAAACAGCTAATAATGTGACACATAAAGATTACATAATGTCTCAATAAAATTACTGACAGGAATGTTATGCCATTATGATCTTATTTAGTGCTGCAGTAATATTACATTAATCAACATTCTAATTTCCCTTAAGGGCAATTTATGGCAGGCTAGCTACATGAATAGTTAGTATGATGGTAAAAATGCAATTTTTTTATTGTTGAGTATCTCATTAAAGATCTTGAGAGTCACAAGAGATCAAGAGTTGTACATTATTTTTGGTTCTCATTTATCTAGTTGTCTACACTATAAAATTTTGGATTTTGTCTTCTTTTCCCCATTATCTATACTATGAAATTTTGGATTCTGTCTAGTATGTCTACTATGTGGCTGTCTTTTAGCTGGCTCTGTTTCATCATTGCAGTGTCTCCACATTGTCTTCTCTTCAGCATGTAAGTACTTGGGACATTATATGTGGTGGCATAACAAGCATCCAATGGAGAGTCAATATTAAAAAACAAAAACAATGATAAAATGTCAGCCTTCTCACAATGCAATTCCCTAAAATGGCTAATAAACAAATATCTTTAATAAAAATGCATTTATTTTGCAATTGCACCTTTTTGAAATTAAGGAAAATTTAGAGATTTGTAAGAGACAACAGTTCTTTAATCAGTACATTCCCAGAATCTCAGGGATGCTCACCTCAGTATATAAAATCTGAATTTTATTTTCTCAGAATGCATCTACATGAATAGTTTCTGTGCTGAATCCATCAGCCAATTACCCCTTAGTATGTTAGTCAGCCTGTTTCTAGATTGTGCCAGACACTATGAAAAGCATACAAGTCGTGTAGTCCCTGTACATAAAAAAGCTATTACCAAGTTGAGGAAATAAAATTCCCATATGTATGAAAAAGAGAGCCAGGAAGTAGATAAAAGCTAAAATTTTATAGCATAAGAGAGCTAGAGAAGAGAGTCTCAATGAATCTTTAGCTGAGCTTTGGTAAGAAAGGTAGTTTTCCTTGGGTAGCTAAAGATAATCCATTCCCTTCTAATTTCCCAGGTACTTTCTCTTCACTTCCTCCCCTGGGTTCTGCACTTGGTACCACTGTTTATTATCCTTTATTATGCCTGATCCCTTTGTCTTTCTGGTATTCTTCTGCATTGTCCCTGGCCTCCTCCTGTTTCATTATCCCAAGGCCACAGTGACCTGTAGCAGGACATGCATAGTGATGTTGGCATGAGGAAGAGAAGGCAGGCTCAGATGGAAAAACTCTCTCCCTTGATAGGACTTACTTAAAATTCACACTAAACCCATTCTCCAGTATGGAACTATACTAGGAGTCAGCAAAATTTTCTGTAAAGTTCCAAATAGTAGATATTTTTGTTTTTATTTGGGCATAACTATTCAACGTTGCCATCTAGCACAAAAGCAAATATAGACAACGCCTTAACATATGGATGTATCTGTCACCCAATCAAACTTAAGTTACAAACAGGCAGCAGCCCAAAATTGGACCCATAGGCTATGGTTTACTAAGGCTTATTGTATACCATCCATTTTCTAGATAAACGCTAGTTCCCAGAAACAAAGGAAAGAAAGTGAGAAGCATATTTGGTACATTTTGTTCCATCACTCTTCTTTTCTTCTCTCCTCTGCTTGCCCCAGCATCATCTACACAGGAGTTAGAGGGTATGTAGGAAGACAGAAGGAATTGATGGGAGGGGTGGATGAACTCTGCCTATTTTTTCTTCACACCTTGCTTCTACTTTCAAAAACCTTCATCCCTTCTGTCACCCACTACCCCTCCAAATGTCTTATGCAAAATTCTCGACCCTTCGACTCAATATTAACTTCCCACTAAAACATATGCCTCTAACAAATGCTTTCATTCACCCCCACTCCCCCAATTCCCTCTTCTCCTGCCTCAGCAGGGCAGCACCAGTAACTAACCCAGCAGGACATCTGGTAAAGACAAGGTTATTTCGGAGCCCATTTTCCCCATATAGATTTTGTTATAGAAGATACATAACTAGAATTGGGTTAAGTAGATCTCCATAATATTCTCCCAGGACCATTTTATTTCTAGGGGAAAATAGAGTAGTTAATTGGAGGTACAAATTGAGTTAGTCTTAATATAATGAATTTTTAGAATACAAGCATTCATAAATTAGAAATTACCCCTGAACCCTATTGAAGCCTAGAATTGCCTAGTGTTGGGACTTTTTGAGTGCTCACAGATAAGGTAACTAAAGCACTGACCATTAGTAATAGGTGGCCAAGGAAGGACTGTGTCCATGTGGTCTGTAAGCACTATCTGATCTTTATTTTCCTGCTATTTCCATGAAGGGTCAGATTAGCAACTGGTGCATCAATTCTCATTTCTTTTATCTTAACCTTTCTTTTGTTTCCCTCCCTTGGGGACAGTTTTCCCTTGTCCACATTGAATTTTCTTGCCAAAGCCAACAGCCCATGCTTACAACCACTAAATAAATCAGCATCAGTTTCTTGCAAGTTTGAAATGTTTACTTTCTTTCCTCCTTTAGTTTGTAGTAATTTATTTCTACTGATTTAGGTACTTATATATTTCTTGCAGCTTCACTGTGGTTGAGATATATTGCGTTAGTGAACCATTAATGAGTGTTATGCAATAACCTTAATTCTCAAAGGATCATGTGCTCACTAATGAGGGAAATGCAAATGAAGTGCAAGCGCTGTTTTCTTGAGACAAGAGAAGGAAGTTCTCAATCATCAATATTGAAGAATTGGGGTCAGCTGATCGTGAAGATTAGATCATCAGAAATAATCAAAGTCAGTTTAAATACTTGAGGCCTATTGATATCTGATGGAAGAAAAATTTAAACGCCTGTCAAGTCTGCAACATAAAGAACTAAAGCAGGAAAAGCCCATAAGCAGTCTGCCTCCTCCCCAACTTCTACTTTGCTGCTTTTGGAAGCTGTGCTGGAATTGAATGATGGCATCTGTTGTACTCCACCTTACCATGCACAAGTTTACTTTTCATTCCTTCAACTCTTAATTTAGTGGGGCAGGATTCCGCAATGTCCATGTGATAGGCGAGGATCTGCACCGTGCATGAGAAAATACAGAGATGGTCCTGGGGAACTCCTTCCTTCCATCTCCACCTCCAGAATGGGCTGCAAAAGCAAAACGTGTAAAACTGTCAGTGTGATCAATTGCAGTAACAGCACATCTTTTCATGGTTCTCTGTGCTGAGAACACGAAAGGCTGCAATCAGACAGACCAGAGGATAGGCAGCTGAGTCCTAAAGCCTGTTTTTAGACAGATCACACAACCGTTTGTGTCAAACTTAAGCTACAGATCAACTTTTCAGGGAACTGTTCACTGAAGTCTAACATATATAAAAGTTCCTCATTTTTTATGCCTTTAAAAATAACCATCTAGTTTGTTTCATAAAATGAAGCGTCCATGTAGTCACACCTAATCCTCCTCCACCAAAATTTTCAATTCTTTATATTTACTTTCTATTTAAGATCATTTTTGACCTACAAATAAACTGTAAAATAATGCACTGATTATTTGCATGCCAGTTTTCCCTGTTGTTAACATTTTGTATGAAAATAATAAAACAATTATTACCTAAACCAGAAAAGCATAATTGGCATAATACTATTAACAATCTCAGACTTATTCAAATTGCACCATTGTCTCATGAATTTTGATTTTTGTTTTGTTTTGATTTACCTATCTAAGGGCCCATCCATGACGACATACTGTGTTTAGTTGTCATATACCCTTCATTTTCCTCAATCTGGGACAATACTTCCCTCTTTCTCTCTCATGACCCTGACAACTGTGATCCCTTTTATTTTATATCATGTTTCTCAGGTTGGGCTTGCCTGACATTTTTCTCTTCTTTAGATTGGGGTTATATATTTTTGGCAAAAAAAATGTGTCAGATCAGGAGTTATGTAACATTGAGATGTCTTATTATAGTTTGATTCTGATCACTTTGTTAATGTGCTGTCTGGCAGGTTTCTCTGCTGCAAAGCAGCTATTTTTCTCTTGTAATTAATAAATATTTTTGTGGAAAGTTACTTTGAGACTATCCAAATATCCTGTTTACCATTACTCTTTTGCCTGTTAATTTTAGAAACCATCAGTAACTCTCATCAGCAAAATTTATAAATGAATGTTTGTTGAGTGGTGATTTTCTACTTCCGTCTTTTTACTATATTTATTCACATGAATACTATGAACAGGAAGGATTATTTCATCTCCTTCATCAGTTTATTTATTTAATTATTTATGCCAATATGGACCCATGGATAGTTATTATATCCAATGAATTATAATCTACTACTATCATTATTGCATAGCTCTAATTTTCCAAATTTGGCCATTGGGAGCTCATTAAGGTTGGCTCCATATTTTAACATTTTTTAAAGATGAAAAAATGCATTCTTATGGATGCACTTCTGGTTATATAATACTATGTAACAAACTCAAAAGTTAGTGTCTTCAAAAACAATTATCTTATTAGTTCTCAAGCTTCTGGGGATTGGCCGTCTGAGTTGCCTGTTTTTCATTTGAGATCCCTCAAACAGTTTCAGTTAAAACAGCCACTAAGGCTGCTGAAGGCTTGGTTACTTGACGTCCAGTCAAGAACAGAAGGAACAGGAGGGGCCAGGCAAGAATGTATTTTTCTGTATAGTCCCTCCAAATGGCTGGTAAGGCTTAGTCATTATTGCACTCCAAAGTAGTTGGACATTTTCATGGTAAGTGGCTTGTCCCAGAGCAAGTCTCTCAAGTGACCCAAGAGGAACTACCAGGCTCCTGGTGACCTAGCCTCAGAAGTCATACATCATTATTTCTGCCAAATTCTATTGATCAAAGCAGTTACAGGACAAGGCTTTTGAGGTTGAGGAGTGGGAGGGCTGGCCTACTCTCAATGGGGGATGGCAGCACACAAGGAAGAAAAAAAACAAATGATAGCATCTTGGAGACAAACTGCCATACGCACCTGGTGTTAAAGTAGTTGAATTTTAGTGCCACTTCTAAATACATAAAACTTAAAAAATGTTGTTTATGCTTACAGTACTTATGAATTATAAAGTGATATGAGTTAAATGTAAGGAAAAAAACAAAAATCCCATGTTTTCATTTTATTTTAGTTTAGTTTTTTATTGTATTTTTTCATTTCCATTTAGTCTCCTTATACCCCCCTCCACCCCACAATCACCCCACTGTTGTCCTTGTCCATGAGTCCTTTTTTCATATATTTTAAATTAACAATATTGATTTAACATGATAGTCAATGTTACTTCATTGAAACCAAAATTCTACTTAGAATGTGGTACTAAGTACTGTAGATAAGGTTTTTGAATCTGACACGCCAAAACCTTGTTCTTTAATTACAAAGTCTCTGTACTGCAATCATGAAATTATGTGCTCACAGTTGGAGATGCAAGGGAAGTACAGAAAATGTAGTAAAACTCATGTCTCTGGAAGCAAACTGGTTGTTAAAGATTTTATTAACGTCTGTTGGCAACAGACAGTTATCTTTTCCACGATTCTGTGACTAACTGCATGTATGTAGTCTCAAGGTAGCATATATAATATACACAGTCTCCACTCTCAAGGAACTTATCTATTTCTCTGTGACATAAGTAAGTACCTGTCTGAACTTTCTCTTAAAAATTGACAAAGAACAAACATTTTTTTTCTGAATAAATACCTTCAAAGACAAATTCAGGACTGACCTCCAGTACTTCTTTCCCAAGAACTGTGTCATCAGTCAGAGTCCTGTGCCATTAGAAATGCAGTCCATCTGCTCAAATAAACACAACGGTTTCTGTCAGATGGTGAGCATCCTGAGTACGCAGGAATCACTGGAGCAGGTGTGTTTGCGGTAGACACAAAAATAACTAGACAAGAGCAGAGGAGCATAAGCTCTTTAATGCTCTACTGAGTGCTATGAGTAAAGGAAAAATAAAAATATCAAGAGAGAATCTTCCTGTCCATATTCAAGAATATGGGAATAAGTGAAGCAGAGAGAAAAGCATAGTGCTGTAAAGGTGTGGATTGGGAACTAGAGATTGTCCTAATTTCTAAATGGAATTTAAAAAAAAAAAAAAAGAAAAAGAAAGAAAGGCTCTCACTTGTGGTTTGAAGTTTTGGGTAAATTTTAAAGTCAGCTATTGTTAATAAATTGGTTTCTCTATGAGAGTAATAAAGGAAAGTGCTCTGAGCCAACTGATTATCAAGATGTGACTCTGCCCATATTTCTCTTGTTAGCTCTCTCCTTGCTCCCTAATTTAACAATGCAGAGAGGCAGCTTGACTTCGGGAACGGAACAGGCTTTATTTTTTACTTAATATTAGACAGACCTGAGATTTTATCCCCATTTTCTCTCGTTACTAACCAGTTGATATTTTGCAATTTGTCTAATCCTCTGATACCCTGGTTTTCTTTTTTCTAGAATGAAGGTCTAAAAACTACATCATAGGATTGTTTTGATATAGAAACTTATTGGAGATATCCATTATATAGAAGATATTGTCAATAGTTAATATCAATACATATATCCAGTACAAGTTTAAATCACTTCCTTTGTTACAGACATTTTTTAAAATTTTTTATTTATTCATTTTTAGAGAGAGGTGGGAGAGAAGGAGATAAACATCCATTTGCTAGAAAACATACTTCTCGTGATCCCCCAACCAAGGACCTGACCCATAACCCAAGCATGTGTCCTGACTAGGAATCAAACCGGCAACCTTTTGGCTCACAGCATAGTGCCCAACCCACTGGCTACACCAGCCATGGCCAGACATTTTATCTGGAACTGTGCTCCTACATCCAGAACTTTCCTGTAATCAAATATATACAAATCAAAGATATATTCTCCACAGTGTATAATTGAAGGTAATTGAGACTTTACTTAAAATTTTCAAGTTCTAGACAAAATGTATCTTAATACTCATATGCAAGAGATGTAAATGGTTTAAAAGGAATTCAGAAGGGAATTATCTAATTAGTCAAAGTGCTGGGCTGAGCTGTGTTTCTCAGCCTTGGCACCGTAGGTAATCTGCACAGGGTGACTCTGTGTTGTGCACACTCCCTCGGGCAATGCACGTTGTTCAGCTTCCCTGTCTCTAGATACTGAAGGCTACAGTCACTGCAACAGCCACAGTGCTTCTCATTTTTAACTCTGCCTAGAGGAGCACTGTTGCCCTTAGCTATGAACCTCTGGACTAGACTATTTCTTTCTTTCTTTGAATACAAGTAGGATGTTTCTTGAAGTTAGGCTGGACATATACTATAGTATATAACTCCCAAAGATAATCCTTAGAAATGATATAAAAGAAACTTCTGGTCAAGATGGCAGCATAGGGAAACATGGCTAGCTAACCTCCTCACACAACCACATCAAAATTACAACTAAACTACAGAACAATCATCACTCAGAAATGTCAGAAATTGAGCAGAATGGAAGTCTGACAACTACAGAATTAAAGAAACCACATCCATCCAGACTGGTAGGAGAGGCAAACACGCAGAAAGGGCTGGTCCCACATCCACATGTGGCCATAAAAATTTGAAAGGAATATTTCAGGACCAAGGAGTCCCAGTCCCACACTACACCCCCCAGCCCAGGCTGCTAGTGCCAGGAAGATAAGTCCCCATAACTTCTGACTACAAAAACCAGTGGGGAGTGAGTTGGTGAAAGAAACTTCTAAAATCTCAAGCAGGTCTCCTTAAAGAGCCTGCACACAGACTTACTAAGATTCACTCTCTCTGAGATCCAGCACTGGGATGGCAGCTTGAAAGGCACCAGTGGCATATGGGGAGGAGCTAAAGTACCTGGCATCAAGGCAGGAGCTGGGGGGCAGTTTTCTCTCAGACAGAAAGGTGGACCAAAGCAAATGTCCTTTTCTCAGCCCTTCTCCCATGGAGCCACAGAACTGGCAGGCTGGTACCATACCTGAGACTCCCATCAACCTGGCTAACATGGTTAGCCCCACCCGTGAGATTTCCTGAGACTCCGTCCCACCAAACTATGGGTCACACTCAAATTATTAACCTGACTTTTCCATGTGAATGGCGGGTCTTGGCTCATGCTTCACAACTTCCCAAATCCTTTCAAAAAAGCAACAGCCAGCCTCAGTGAACCCACAGCCACTGTATTTCTTGGTGAATGGCCCCAGACCTGACACTAGCAAGATCCAGTGTAGATTCACAGTTTGGCTTTTCCAGGGAATCTTTAAGCCCAGCACAAGTAGTAGATATCTTAGACTGCTCTATACATGCAGGGTGGCCCCAAGAAGAACACAGGTGGGGGCTGACCTTGGCCTGCACCACATGGGGAATCCCAGAGCCTTCACACCTAGTGGACAATACAGACCACATCAAATCACACCACCCTGTCCCTGAACAGAGGACAGAGGTTGATGGTCAAAGCTCACAGCCAGTCCTTGTAGCTTATTGGCTTGAGTAAATCCTTCCTACTGATCTGCCAATAGCAATAAAGGCTCAACTACAAGAGGAGGGTTTACTCAGCCCACACAAAGGATGCACCTCAGGTGCACAGCTTGAGTAGGACAGGCTGTACCACTGGGCCCTACAGGACACCTACTACATTAGGCCACACTACCAAGACACAGAGTTAAAGCAGCTCTACCTACCACATAGAGATAAGCACAGGGAAGCTGTCAAAATGAGGAGACAAGGAAATATGGCTCATATGAAAGAACAGATCAAAAATACAGGAAGAGAACTAAATAAAATGGAGATAAGCAATCTATCAGATGCAGAGTTCAAAACACTGGTTCTGAGAACACTCAAGGAACTAAGTGAGGACCTCAAGAGCACAAAAAAGGCCCAGTCAGAAACAAAGGATATACTAATTGAAATAAAGAATAATTTATAAGGAAACAACAGTAGAGAGGATAAAGTTGAGAATTACATCAATGATTTGGAAGATAAGGAAGCAAAAAACAATAATCAGAACAATAGAAGAAAAAAGAATCCAAAAAAAAAAATGAGAACAGTGTAAGCAACCTGTGGGACAACTTCAAGCGTTCCAACATTTGCATCATGGGGGTGCCAAAAGTAGAAGAGAAAGACAAGGTATTGGAAATCTATTTGAAAATATAATGAAAGGAAACTTTCCTAATTTGTGGAAGGAAATAGACATGCAAGTCCAAGAAGCACAGAGAGTCCCAAACAAGAAGGATGCAGAGGCCCACTCCAAGACACATCATAATTAAAATGCCAAAGGTTAAAGATAAAAAGAGACTCTTAAATGCACCAAGAGAAAAATAGTTAATTACCTACGGGGTGTCCCCATAAGACTGTCAGCTGATTTCTGAAAAGAAACTTTACAGGCTAGTAAGGATTAGCAACAAATATTCAGAGTCATGAAAAGCAGGAACCTACAGCCAAGATTGTTCTACCCGGCAAAGCTATTGTTTAGAACGGAAGCACAGAAAAAGAACTTCCCAGACAAGAAAAAAAACTAAAGGAGTTCATCATCACCAAACCATTATTATATGAAATGTTAAAGGGACTTATCTAAGAAAAAGAAGACCAAAACTGTGAATAGTAAATGGCAATAAATACATATCCATCAACAGTTGAATCTAAAATGCAAACTAAGAACAGAGGCAGAATCATGGACATGGTGAGTGTTTTGTTGGTTGCCAGATGGGTGGCAGGTGTCAGGGAATTGGTGGGGAGGAGAGGGGATTAAGAGGTACAAATAAGTAGTTACAGAATATAGGAAAATATGTAAAGTACCATATAGGAAATGGAACAGCCAAAGACGTTACACACATGACCCATGGACATGAACAATGGTGTAGGGATGGCCTCAGGGAGTGCAGAATACTGAGTAGAGGGGGCAAAGAGGGACAAGTTGGGACAAATGTAATAGCACAATCAATAAAAATATAATATAAAAATTAGAATAAAAAATAAACAAAAATGATATAAAAGATAATTTAATTAATACATAACTTCATTCTTTTGCAAAGGTCCTTAGTGGATCCGAAACTGCTAACATAAAGATTTAGCTAGGTGATGGAAACATGATGCTAACCCCAGCCAGCAGGGTCCGTGTGTTGTGGCTGCAATGAACAAATCCACACGGACTGCAGAAGTCCTGTGAAGAAAAAGGGATGGCTTGGCCACTCTCTGAGTGAGAGAGGGCCCAGACCCCTGCCCGGACAGGCTTTCATTGCTTTTCTGGACACATTACATCGAGGATGATCCTCATTTACTATGCACAGGTTCACTTTAGATGGTTACTTTTTACAGATAATGAAGTAGAGGGTGTTGCTAAAAACTTCAAAGAAAAAGGATATTTACAAATGCAAGGGGAAAAGTGGTTGAACTGGTTACACTCCATACTTTAGGAAGTTACTTTAAAGATATGCAGTGGACATTTGCTGCCTCAATTCAGGTTGAGGGAGTTTTAGCAAAAAGCAAGTCTCAAAGTGGCCTAGGTACAACGAAGGCCTGATTCCCCACAGGAAACTGATCCATGAGCTCAGTTCCTGTGTGCCGACGTGCTCCCCTCCAGTTTTCAGAATCCAGGGTCTGGCTACATTCACCACTGCTGCAAGAATAGTTTCCCTACAGAAACAGAGGTCCCAACTACACATGTTTGGTTTTGAGATGGCCTAACTGTCTTCTTTATGCCTCTTTGAGTTTTGACTAAATTGAGAAAGAAGATAATGGGTTAAAACATAGGAAACTAAACATTTTTATGGTAATTTAAAAAGCTGATATTGGAGAATGTGCTGTATTCTGGGGACACATGAGTTCCAGAATATGAGACTGAAACAGACTTACCAGCTAGTCATTTCAACACCATACTGAGACAGGCCTTCCCACATTTGGTATTGTGCTTGCTGCTCTGTAACATCCATTATATGGATGAGTGAGGAAACTTCTTGATTTTTGCAGGGAGACCCACATTGGAATAAGAAAAGAAAAGCAAGGTGCTAGATTTTGTATGTCCACAGTGTTGCAAATACCCCAGCCAATTTCCTGCTCTCCAGGGGAGGGACAAGGAAGAGGAAGAAACAATCCAGGAGTGTTCCCGCCAGTGGAGCTTCCTTCATGTGTAGGGCACATCAGGAGTTTTAAAGAGTCATATTTCTCTATTACATTGGAAGTAACTGTTGCAAAAGCAAGCCTGTACCATGTCTCCAAGAAGTTGATAGAAGAAGCAGAAAGAGCATGAGGATGATCTAAGGACAAATGAAAGTATGGGTAGTTAGTTACCATTTATAGAACAGAAACAGGTTTTCCCTGCGTATCTCCCTATACCAACCCGAGTCAATTAAGCAGCAGTGATGTGGTAAATGTTATGAAGGAGCCTGACATTTGGTAACTTAAATGGAAAACACAAGCTGGTGATACCCAAATGGAATAGGGAGTACCCTGTTCATGGACTGGCTTTGGAGGTTTTCTTTGATTACTTATTCAGCCCCCTACCCCTTCTGAAAGCAGGTGTTAATACAAGCCACAGAAGTAACCTCTTGCCTTCCCAACTGCCACCCTCAGATATGTAGTATATACCAATACATCAAATAGTCTAATAGAAAATCTCAACTATAAACAAATACAAATCATAATTATTCACCAAACATTTAAGGAGAGCCTCCATCATCAAAGCAAGGAAGAAAAAACTCAATGAATGAAAGAACCTACTGTGAAAGGGAGTAAATTGAGGAAGCACACTGGGAATAAGGCAGATTTGGATACTGCTTTTCTGCTTAAACATTCTGGCTACACAGAGAAACTGGAACAAGATCTTGGGAGAGCTGAGGGAAAATGACCTGCCACCTAAAATTTTATGTCAAACCCACACAGTTCTACCCATGTGTGGGGAAAAAAAGAAAGCTTAAATCAGGCATACAGAAATATATAATACTTTTTATACATAGACCTTTCTAAAATAATTGAAAGATATATCACAGAAATAGGAAAAATAATGTGATTTAAGAATCAAAGTTACTTAAGGATATCCTCAATCAAAATAAGACCTAAAATTTTTTAAAAAGAGAGAGAGAAAAAGGGAAAAAAAGGAGCAAGAGAGAGAAAATGAATATGGGATCTAAGAAACAGTGACTGTGAGCAAGAAGAGTAATTTAAAAAAAGCAGATAAAAAGCAGCAGCATATTAGGCCTAGAGAACAGTTAACCTGGAGGAAGGAGACAGTATGTGGATGCAACAGACTAGAAAGTTTATGAGATTAGGAAAGAAATTATTCCGATGCGAGCAATTCAGCAGATACTAAATAAATAAATAAATGACAAAAGAGTAAGACACAGTATAAGAAATCTAACCAACACATGGTGTATATGTATATAAGTGTACATATGTACACACACACACACACACAGGTATATTTTAATTTGTAAGCACCTGCACCCCTCCACCTTGCTGAGTTGTCCTGGGTTTCTTGGCATGGCGGGGGAGTAGATGCAGAACTTGTCTCTCATTTCTGTGTAGGGCTAGGGTGCCATCAGCTGCTTCTCAAGTCTTTCTTTCCATTCTTTATCTTTCTTTCGAGAACCACTTTTATTGTGGTAAAGAACATAAAATTAACTACTTAAATCGTTTTCAGTGTATCATATAGAATTGTTACCTATGTGTACCTCATTGTGCAGCAGATCTCTAGACATTTCCATCTTGCCGATCTGAAATGCTATACCCATTGAAAACAACCCCCTCTCCCTTTGCCTCAGCTCTTGGCAACCACTGTTCTACCTTCTATTTTGAAGAGTTGGACTAATTTAGATGTGTTATATAAGTGGAATCCCATAGTTTTTTGTCTTATGATTACTGACTTGTTTCACCTAGCATCATGTCCTCAAGGTTTACTATGTTGTAGCATGAGACAGGATTTTCTTGTATTCCATCATGTATATACACTGCATTTTGTTTATCCATTCATTAGTTGGTGAACATTTAGGTTATTTTGACATCTTGGCTATTGTAAATGATGCTGTATGGAACATAGGTGTACAAGTATTGCTTTGAAATCCTGTTTTCAATTATTTTAGATATATATCCACGATTGGGATTGCTGGATCATATTTAATTTTCTAACAAACCCCATGGCAGCTGCACTATTTTGCACTCCCACAAATAGTACACAAGTATCCCAATTTCTCACCAATATTTTCAGTTTTCTAGTTTTTGTTTGTTGGATATTTTTTTATAGTAGCCATCCTAATGGTTGTAAGATGTTATCTCATTATGGTTTTGATTTGTATTTCCATGATCCCTAGTGACATTGAACATTTTTGGTCATTTGAATATCTTAAGGGAAATGTCTATTCAAGTTCCTTGTCCATTTTTAATCTAGTTATTTGTTGTTGAATTGTAGGGGCTTTATTTAAAAAAAAACATAACATTACTAGAGGGAATCTAGATCAGTTTCACAGTAGCTGCACTTAAATTGGACCATTAATCATTTTATTTGTGTTAATTCAACAATGTGGAAAAGTCTGTATGGAGGCATTTGATCCATCTTAAAAGCTCTCATGTGAAGAAAGATATTGTGAGAAACAAAGTGCAAAATTTCATGGATATCCAATTTCAGTGGAAACTCAACCAAAGATAGGATTAAAATGTCAATGGTATACTATCTAGATGCAGGTTATACAAGGTGGTGTCAAAAGCCGTACATGATTTAGTAACTAAAAAGCAATTGTTTTCCACAGAATGCCTACTGACAGGATCCATAACTTTAGGGCCCCATGTTCAGACACATGCTTTTCTTATGTTTTCTCTAGTTTTTTACTTTTTGGCTGCTGTTAATCATATGTCCTTGATATGCAATGTTCAGTCTATTTTGTTAGACTTCAATCATTTTACACAGTTGCAGATCATGTCTCCATGGAGCTGCTGGACAAGCTCTTACGTTGCTCTAGCCTGTGCTTTGTAAAATACACAAGTGAGTAATTCAAGTTTTGTGGTGCGTCTGTGTGTCACATAAGGGCTCGGCCAGTAATTTCTGAGCTGTCTGCCAACGCACGCTGAATCAAAGTGTCTATCTGAAACAGCGGTGGTATTTCACAAGCTGTGTGGAACAGTTCATTATCCTGTTCCTAACGACTCTGTTTTCTTTACGTGTTGAGTTTTGGGAGCTGGGAAAGTACAAAAGTTTACTTTATTTTTAATTGGGATATAATTGACATATAACATTATATTAGTTTCAGTCATACAACATAATGATTCAGTATTTGCATACTCTGAGAAACGATCACCACAGTAAGTCTGGTTACCATTGTCACCATATAGAGTTACTTTTATTGTGATGAGAATTTTAAAAATGTACTCTCCTATCAAGTTTCAGTTACACATACAAAATAATTAACTATAGAAACTATGCTGTATATTACAGTCCCATGACTTACTGATTTTATAACTGGGACTTTGTACCTCTTAACTCCATCATCTATTTCATGTATCGCTTAATCCCCTCCCCAGTGACAACCACCAGCCTGTTCTGTTTTGTTTTGCTTGTTCATTTACTTTGTTTTTTAGATAACATATATAAGTACATCACATGCCATTTGTCT
This sequence comes from Tonatia bakeri, assembly GCA_004024845.1. Classification (NCBI taxonomy): domain Eukaryota; kingdom Metazoa; phylum Chordata; class Mammalia; order Chiroptera; family Phyllostomidae; genus Tonatia; species Tonatia bakeri. The sequence goes on along the minus strand of PVIA01010387.1, from coordinate 19,457 downwards.
TCCTCTTTTGACTTGTTTCTCTTAGTGTATCCCTTGAGGGCCATCTGTGCTGTTGCACATGGCAAGATTTTATTTTTTTAATGGTGTAGAAGTCTACTGTATATACACATCACATTTTCTTTGTCAGTCCATCCATTGATGGATATTTAGGTTGATTCCACATCATAGCTACTTTAACTAATGCCACAGTGCACAAAATAATGTATATATCTTTTCAAATTGGTGTTTTCATTTTCTACAGATAAATATTCAGAATTGGAATCTCTGGATCATATGGTAATTCTATTTATAGGAACCTTCATACTGTCTTCCATAGTGGCTGCACCAACGTACACTTTTTTCCAATAGTGCACAGGGTTTTTTTCTCCATATCTACCCCAACACTTACTTGTTTTTATGATAATAGCCATTTTAATTGGTGTGAGGTAATATCTTACTGTGCTTTTGATTTACATTTTCTTGATGGTTAGTGACATTGAATACTTTTTCATGTGCATATGTTTTCTCTGAAGAAAAATGTCTATTCACATCTTCTGCCCATTTTTAAAACTGTCTGTTTTTTTCTTTTTGTTATTGAGTTATATAAGTTCTTTATATATTTACATATTAGTCCTTATTGAATATGTTATTTGGAAATAACTTTCCCCCATTAAATAGGTTGCCTTTTCCTCTTGATGGCTTCCTTTGCTTTGAAGTAATTTCACTTGTTTAGTTTTGCTTTCATTGTGTTGGCTTTTGGAGTCAGATCTGAAATATCATTGCCATGGCTAATGGCGTAGAGCTTACTGCCCATGTTTTCTTCTAGCAGTTTTATGATTTCAGAACTTATGTCCAGGCCTTTAATTTATTTTTCAGTTAAATTTTCATATGGTGTAAATAATAGTCTAGTTTCATTGTTTTTCATGTGGCTGTCCAGTTTTTTTAAATGCTGTGTATTGAAATGACTATTTTTCCCCATTGTATATTCTTGCCCCCTTTGTCATAAATTAATTGAGTATATATGTGCAGCTTTATTTCTGGGTTCTCTAGTCGATTCTATTGATCTGTGTCTGTCTGTTTTTATGCCAGTATTATGCTGTTTTGATTACTATAGTTTTGTAATATAGTTTAAAATCAGGGAGAGTGATGCTCCAGGTTTCTTCTTTATCAAGATTGCTTTGACTACTCAGGGTCTTTGTGGTTTTATACAAACATAAAAATTATTTGTTTTATTTCTGTAAAAAATACTATTGGAATTTTGATAGAAATTGCATTGAATCTGTAAATTGCTTTGGGTGTCATGGACATTTTAACAATATTAACTCTTCCAATGCATGAGCATGGAATATATTTCCATTTATTTGTTCCTTTTTAAATTTTTTTCATAGGCCTTATGGTTTTCAGTGTACATATCTTTCACTTCCTTGGTTAAATGTATGCCTAGGTACTTTATTATTTTTGATGCCATTGTAAATGGGATTGTTTTCTTATTTTATTTTTTTGATAGTTTCTTTTTAGAGTATATAAATGCAACAGTTTTTTAATAAATATATTGATTTTGTAACCTGGAACACTACTGAATTTGTTTATTAATTCTAACAGTCTTTTGTGGATCCATACAGTTTTCTATGTGTAAAATCATGTGTCCACAAACAGTGACAGTTTTATTTCTTCCTTTCCAATTTGGATACCTTGTATTTTGTTTTATTGTCTAATTGCTCTGGCTAGGCCTTCCAAAACCATGTTGAATAAAAGTGTAGAATGGGTATCCTTGTTTTTTTTCCCCTGCTCTTAGAGAAAAAGCTTTCAACTACCAAAGTTTAATTTAAGCACAGTCAAAGTTAAGACACTGGAATCTAAGTGTTGCATTTTCCATTGTTATTTTCTTGAAACTTTAGTAATTTGTGAATATGGATAACATACTGCTGGCTACAAGATACTGCTTTTTTACTTACTTGGGGTTTTAAAACGTGATAATAATAAAATCTGAACGTTTTAAATCAATAGTATAAACTAATAATGAAATAATATGTCTCTGGGCATCTACAATGGTGATTTTCTGGAAGCGAATGCACGTGTGGGTGCATGTGTGCCTGTATGTGTATGTCTTTTCACAGACTAGAATGAATTTTGATAAGGAAGATGATGCATTTTGTCCTATAGCAAAGCCCTTCATTTGACTGTATGATCAAAATGGAAAATGGCTTCAGAAGCATCCATTCAAATTTTTTACTTTGGGAAATTGTATGGAAGCAATCATCAAAATCTTCTAATCAAATTAAACCATGTTCCCTATGGAGATATTATCTGTGATTTTTAACATCCTTTTTTCCAAGATTGTCACATCTTTATGGAACAAAATATTTATGAAAAGGAATATTATTAATTTGTGGTGCTGATTGCATTTCATTTGAGCTGATTAAAGTCAGCTGGGGCATGATACCCCAATGGCATTTATAAGACTCAGGCCTGGCATGTGCAAAGTTCATAAAAATCCTTAGAAATTTGTTAAGTAATGGGCCAGGTGATAGCTATAGATTTATATTTTAGAAAGTCTATCTTTAATTCATGAACCTTCAATTGCCATAAAAACTTGTGCCAGAAGGGCAAAACTGTCTGACCCACTTAAAGTTATTGCAAACTCTGCTTCTAGTTACAGTTTCAAAGTAGGCTATTGATATCACCCACTGTGTTCAACATTTCACTGAGACCATTTTTCTTTGACTCTTGAATTCTCAAGTAGTTACTTGTGATAGTTACTTCAAATTTCTATTCTGTCATATCTAAAATGAGCCTATATTTTATCATAATCTTGCGTAATGATTAGCCAATAAGAACTTTAATATGTAGAGTCATAACATCAAAAGAACTACAAGAAATTAAGAAGGATAAATGCCTTTTTAAGGTATCTATCTTGTCTACTAAATCCTAGATACTCATAACATATGCTAATTGTTCATTATAATTTTCTATGCTGAGTTTCTCATACTTCTACTATGGAACACACATGTAACAGAAAATGTTACTTGAATATTAGTTGTTTCTCATTAATTTATTTTTAAAAGAAGTACTGTTTGTTAACCTGTTATGTGCCTGTTAGGTACTAAGGATAGTATAGAGAACAAGGTGTATGCAATGCTACCCTTGTGGATCTTTTAACTTAATTGGTGATAATGTATTAAATAAGTATTTATAAAAATAATCCATTATTATTCATTAAGTCTTACAAAGGAAACTTTCAGAGTAAATGAGTGAATGTAATAAAGCTGAGGAATCCTGGCAAGTTTTCCTCAGTAAATATAAAAGCCATGACTGAATAACAAGGAGGCAGGCCATTTCCAAATTTGTAAGGCTATTTCTGAATGTAAGGAAGTTGTTCAGTGCATTGAAATAATTGAAATTGAAATATTATGACTAAAGTGTAGCTAGCACTGGCGAGAGTTAGGGAGTAGGTTACAATAAAGTTATATCAGTGAAGGGAAGGCGGAGTCACAAAGGAGCATGTAAGCCATACTAATGTATTGAGACTCTACGAGGAAAGCCACAGAACCTTTGCAGAGTGTTAGGTTGGGCAGTGGCATGATTAGATTTATTATTTTTTTAATGATTACTTGGGCAGTAGTGGAGAATGACTAGGGTGAGGAGAGGAGGGAGACTGGATTAAGGGAAATCAGGTAAGAGGCTGTTTTGGTAGTTTAATGAAGACATGTTAATAGCTTTGATTATCAAAATATCAGTGGAGATAGAAAGAAAAGCATGTGCTGGAGAGATAGTTAAAAGTAGAATACCTAAGATTAGTTGGAGACGGAAGTACACAAGAGAGGCTATCCAGGATAGGACTCAGGTTTCTGGCTTGGGGAGACAGCAAAATGGTGATACCACTAGTGAGCCAGGCGTGAGAGTGGAGCAGGACGCAGAGAAGAGCACTAATAGAACTTCGGGCATATCAAATTTGAAAAGCCTGGAAAAAAAAATGCCTAGGAGAGATATCTAGTAGACAACTCGAGCTAAATGAACAAATCCGAGTTGCAGGTTCAAGCCTGATGATCACTGATACCACCATTGGAAATTGAATCATTGGCATTAGATCAGCAATACTTGTGTGAGGGAGTGTCAAGTGGGAAGAGATAAAAGCATAAGGCTTGTCCCTGAGGCACTCCAACATTTAAAGATCAAGTGAGATCCCTGGCTGGTGTGGCTCAATGGATTGAGTGCTGGCCTGTGAACCAAATGGCCGCTGGTTTGATTCCCAGTCAGGGCACATGCCTGCGTTGTGGGTTAGCTCCCCAGTAGGGGGTGCCTGAGAGGCAATCACACATTGATGTTTCTCTCTCTCTTTCTCCCACCCTTCCCCTCTCTCTAAAAATAAATAAATAAAATGTTAAAAAAATAAAGTTTAAGTGACAGAACATGGTATGAGTTTTAGGTATCATTTAATAAGTTATATAAGGAATTAGCAAGATGTGCTTAACATTGAACTTTAAAATTATACATTTGACATATTATTTTTATCACCATCCAGTGAGGTACTATATTTTCAGCAGGGCACTACAATATTTCTGAGATTTCAACCAAGTCCTAGTCTCTAAAACTACAATCTATTTATTGGCAAAATTAAAGACTTTCCAACTGTCTGTGCACAAGCAGAATAAGTTATCAATTTAGTAGACATTTCTACTATGGATGACTTCCAACTGAAGAGAAAACAAGAGTTTGAATAGAAGGAGGCACTAGGTGGGTGAGTCTTGGTAGGGTTTAGGAAAGAGATAAAATGCAGAAGGTGGACAGTATGGGACTTTTGTAACATGAGATGTAGCTATGAGAACTAGGAGATGGAAAAGCATGTTCTCAAATTCAAGTTTTATTTAAGGATGGCCTGTTAATATTATTGATATTTTTAATACTGGTTAAAAGCAGAAAGCACTAAATTGTTACATTATTTATTCTATCCCTTTAGCAACAGTTTACCTAAAAAAGGACAAAGAAAGGAGAGAAAATAAAAGAGACCCACTTCACACAGTTATAAAGGAAAGATTGAGTTCTGAATACTAATTGTATAGACACAATAGAGATTTACCTCTCCTTTACTTTTCTCATCTGCCTACATGAGGCAAATGGAAGTCACTAGGACTGGAAGTTATTAGAAATGGTTGGCATGGATGAACCATGATTGCTTCTGAAAGTCCACATGCTTGAGTTTACTTCTTTTTAAGAAGGGCCAAAAACTTGTTTTCCTTCTTACTCGAGAACAGTTTGGTTTTGGTGGACCTTCAGGAACTTGAGCTGGCTCATGAGTTGAGTAACTTAATCTCAGTTGTAGAGACTCTAACCAGTCTTGTTTTGAAAGTCCCTGTCTCATGATTTGTGGGGTTTACCTAGAGGGGCTTACAAGATTCCTTCCATGATTGTATCCATCTTGAGGCAAGTGTCCATCAGTGGTTCCTGACATGTAAATTGTTGAGATGTGTTATGAGTCCTTGACACTCTGCCCACAACTCATGGGCCACTGTCAGCACTCCAGCTGAGCACAAGTAGAACTGTGTTTCCCACACTACAGTTAAGATTAAGCTCTTGTGAAAATGTTTTAAAATGTTCAGAGGGATAAAAGTGTTCAGAAAAAAATAAAGTCCTACATTTAAAATAAATTTCTTTAATGTCTAAGCAGAGATAAACAGGTTTTTCCCTTTTTTTCACTTTAGCATTTTAGAGCCTCTCTAATATAAATATGTATTGTGAGTGTCTAACAGGTAGAATTTGTATGCACTTTCCTTACTTTTTTTGATGGCAGAATAATGTCTGCCTAATTATCACCTAGAGGGTGTGTCCCCTAGAATAGAGTAAAAATGTTGAGTTAGTGAAAAAGAGATGGAGCACCTATTATTAATAGGTCTAGTTCTGGATTTCTGCTTAGCTGAGATGACTAATTGCCTAGTAAGTTTCTCATTGTTGGAAAGACAGAAAGGCAGTGCTAGAAAGAAACCAGGAAAGTGGAAACATGGATAGTAAGAAAAATAGAAAGAATATGAGCAATGAGTATGGTGGAATGCTAATTTAGGGGGAAACATACAACCTCATCTGAGAGTTTAGGAAGATGTGTCCATGACTGGAGGTACTGTCAGACCATTTCTGCTGCTGTCAGCCTCTTAGCAATGATGAACCTTTGTTCCATTTCTCCCAAAGGCCAGGTGTACACCTATGTACAGTGGCCCTTGTACTCTAGCTTCCCATGTACCCTTCACTGGTCTGACCAAACCATAATCCTGTTCCTTGAAAGCTGGAATGTCTTCTAAGCAGGAGTAGACTCTGTATCCTATCCTGGATGATGGCATAGATTTGCCTAAAAGAATCATTCTTCTAGATCTCCTAGAGCCCATTGTAAATTAGGTAGTTAAGTTTTATGCCTGGATTTCTTTTAGATACTTTAGCAGTGCAAATTCACCTAGATTTATCCTTTTTTGTTTTTATAGATAAAAGCTTATAAATAAATACATATGAATAAAAGAATCATATACCTGTTTCTGCCAGATATAATAGAAGCTTCAACCACATAGAAACTTTCCTTAAAACTGAATCCTTATTTTACTTAATTTAGGGGATACCATCTGTGGTTGAAAAAGAGGTATATTTTTGAAAAACTAGTAGGCCATAGCTACAAAAGAAAAGTACAATATTTTCAAATCAATCTCTGTGTCACTTTTTATTAGAGAAAGGCAATTTTACAGCCATATGGTCTGCTTTTCCAGTCTTCCAACTGGGTCTGATGTCTGATACTCTTCTTCTGTTTCAATTCTGTTTGTAACAGCAGCTGGCCCTGGAGGCAGAACTAGTACTTCTCTCCCCTCTGCTTCCAGACAACTGTGTGCATATCTCTACTGAAAGATTTTATTATATTGTTATTATAGTTATTTCTTTATATATTTGTCTTTCCTCTGAGATTATGAGCTTCTCAAATTCTATAGTAGCATCTATTTGCTTTCACATTCCCATGGCCTCATAGATCTCAGATGTCAAATGCATGAATATAATTGTTGCAGTCAGAAAAAACCTCTTTACTCTTGATATTCTAGTAAATGTGTAATGCATAACTCTTTACCTTTTAAATTTCCCTCTTCTTTAACCTGCTTTTCTAAAAAAGATTTTATCTATTTTTAGAGAGGCGAAGGGAGGGAGAAAGAGAGAAACATCAATCTGTCACCTCTCACATGCCCCTATCCAGGGACCTGGCCTGCAACCCAGACATATGACCTGACAAAGAATTCAATCAGTGAACTTTTGGTTTTAAGAACAATGTCCAACCCAACTAGTTAGGGCTATTAGTTCCTCTTTTAAGAGGAAAGCAAACTGATTAAATTCCCTATAGGTAGAATGTTGGTAAGGGCCAATAACTTATAATCATATTCATAGTTTTACCACTGAATGAATTTTACTTTAATACTCATGCATTCAAACCCTCTGGTAAGTGATATAAAAAAACATATTATTACATTTAGTTTCTTTCTGTTATAGATGTCTAAGAAAATAGCTTTATAATTTTTCCTTTTAAATAAAATAGGATACAACTGGCAATAGGAAATAGACACAAGTTAAAAGTTTTGCCTACAGGTTTTATCATGACTTGTGACAATCATTTAGCAATTGCCTTTATGGCTATATTTCATATTGTGAAATCTATGGTAATATTGCATTTTGTAGTTATGAAATTTAGAATTAAAATGGGACTACTTTTGTTCAAAAATAGCTTATACACTCAATCCTGTTTTGAATAAAGTTCAAATTTCAGGTCCCTCTGGGTATATAAACAGCCATATCTTTCTGTGCCTTGACCATATAATCAAATGGGAATATTCTGAATGCATTTTTATCTTGCCTAAAATTAATAGTAAAGCTTTCAGCAGATGTTATGAAAGATTGGAAACTGTTAAATAAAAAGGACATCCTGAACAACCAATGGAGCAAAAAAGAAATTAAAGTGGAAGTAAGAAAGTTTCTTGAGACAAAAAAAGAAAAAAAGAAAAGGAAACACAACCTACCAGAACCCGTGGTATGCATCAAAGGCCATTCTAAGAGGGAGGTTTATAGCAATAAAAACTTACAGTAAGAAGCAAGGATGATTCCAAATAAATAATCTAACTCCACATCTTAAGGAACTAGATAAAGAAGAACAAATTAAGCCCACAGTTAGCAGAAGAAAGAAAATGGGAAACATTAGAGCAGACATAAATGAAACAGAGAACAGAAAAATTGTAAGAAAAGATTAACCAAATTAAGAGTTGGTTCTTTGAAAAGATAAACATAATAGACAAACCCTTAGCTACACTACCCAAGGAAAAAGATTAAGGATTGAAATCACCAAAGTATAAATGAAAAAGGAAACTTTACAAAGGATACCACAGAAATTCAAATAATTATAAGAGGCTACCCTAAACAATTCACACACAAAAAATTGGACAATCTAGAAGGAATGGAAACATTTTTAGAAACATACTACTTATCAAGACTGAATTGGAAGGTATAGAAAATCTAAATGGACTAATTACAATAAGGGAATTGAATCAATAAACAAAAATCTCCTGCAAAGAAAAGTGCAGGTCCAGCTGACTTCACTGCTGGATTTTATCAATCATTTGAAGAAAAATTAATACCAATCCTCCTCAAATTCTTCCAAAAAATGAAGAGGAAAGATTTCCATATTCATTTGATGAGGCCAGCATTATCCTGATACCAAACCAAAAAGGACTCCACTAGAAAAGAATACTACAGGCCAATGTCTCTGATGAATATAGCTGCAAAACAAATACTCAACAAAATACTAGTAAACCAAATTCAGCAGCACATTAAAAGGATCATTCAACATGATCAAGTGAGATGTATCTTTTGGATACAAGCATACCAATATCAATGTGATACATAATATTAATAAAATGAAATAAAGCATATAATCATCTCAATAGATGGAGAAAAAGTATTTGACAAAGTTCAACATCCATTCCTGATAAAAACCCAACAAATTAGGTATAGAAGAACATACCTCACTGTAACAAAGACCATATATAACAAGCCCACAGTTACCATTGTACTCAGTGGTAAAAGACTGAAAGCTTTTTCTTTAAGATCAGGAGCAAGACAAAGGTTCTCACTGTCGTGACTCCTAGGCAGCATTGTACTAGAAGTCCAAGCTAGAGCAATTAGACAAGAAAAATACATAAAGTCATCAGAATTGTAAAGGAAGAAGTAAAACTGTCTGTTTACAGATGACATGATTTTATACACAGATAATTCTAAAGACTGAACCAAAAAACTGTTAGATATAATTGATGAATTTATTAAATTTGCAAGACTTAAAATGAACATGTGAAAATTAGATGTGTTTCTATACACTAACCAATTTTCTGGGGAAAAAAGGAAAAGAAATTTATCTTATTTACAACAGCATCAAAATCAATGAAATAGGAATAAATTTAAGGAATTAAAATATCTCTACTCTGAAAACTATGAGACATTGATAAAAGAAGTTGAATAAGACACAAATAATGGGAAAATATCTTGTGCTCATGGATTGAAAGAATTAATATTGTTAAAATGTCGACACTACCAAAAGCCATCTGTAGATTTAACACAACTCCTCTCAAAAGTCCAATGGCTTTTTTTTTTTTTTACAGAAGTAGAAAAAATACTTCTAAAATTTATATGGAACCAGAAAAGACCCTGAAAAGCCAAAGAAATCCTGTGAAAGATGAACAAAACAGGAAGCACTACACTCAGTTTTAAGCTACCTTTTAAAGCCACAGTCATAAAAACAGCATGATATGGCATAAAAACAAACAAATAGACCAATGGAACAAGAATCAAAAGCCCAGAAATAAACCCAAGCATATACAGTAAACTAATATTTGACAAGGGATCTAAGAATACTCAATGGACAAAGAACAATCTTTTCAATAAAAAGCACCAGGATAACTGGATATTTGCATGTAAAATAATGAAACTGAACACCTTTCTTACACCACTCACAAAAATTTACTGAAAATGAGGGGCAGAGGAGAACAATGGAGAAAAAGGTGGACAACTGTAACTGAAAAACAATTTAAAATATGAATTAAAGACTTAAATGTGAGACCTAAAACAATGAAAACCTGTAAGAAAACATAGGAATAAAGCTTTTTGACATGGGTGTGGGTAACTAATTTTTTAATATGATATCTGAAGCACAGGCAACAAAATCAAGTATAAACATATAGGACTACATTAAAATAAAAAGCTTCTGTGTAGCAAAAAAAAAAAAAAAAACACATCAAAAATGTGAAAAGTTAATCTGTGGAAGGCCTGGCTGGCGTAGCTCAGTGGATTGAGCACAGGCTGTGAACCAAAGCATCACAGGTTCAATTCCCAGTCAGGGCACATGCCTGGGTTGCAGGCCACAGCCCCCAGCAACCACATTGATGTTTCTCTCTCTGTCTCTCTCCCTCCCTTCCCTCTCTAAAAATAAATAAATAAAATCTTTTAAAAAATGTTAAAAAAAGTTAATCTGTGGAACAGGGAAAAATATTTGCAAACCATAAATCTGATAATGAGTTAATATCCAAAATATGTAAAGAATTCAATAGCTGCCCTGGCCAGGTGGCTTAATTGATTGGAGCATTATCTTCTACACCAGAAGGTTATGGGTTCTATTCCTGGTCAGGGCACATACCTAGGTTGCAGGTTCAATCCCCGTTCCGAACGCATATGGTAGGCAGGCGACCAATTGATGTTTCTCTCTTATATCAATGTTCTTGCTCTCTTTCCTCCTTTCCCTCTTTCTCATTTCCTCTCTCTCTCTCCCTTCCTCTGTCTCTCAAATCAATAAATATATTGTTGGATGAGTATTAAAATAAAAATGATTAAAAAAAAAAGAAATCAGGGGGAACCAGATGAAAGGATTAGTCAAAGAACATATATGCATGACTCATGGACACTGACAATGATATGGGGATTGCCTGAGGGAGGGGAAGCAGGCTGGGTGAAGGTGGACAAAGGCAGAAAAATCAGGGATAGATGTAATAGCATAATAAATAAAATACTAAAAAAATGAATTTAATAACATAAGCCCCACCCCCCACACAAATAACAATTAAAAAGTAGGCAAAGACCCTGAATAGGTATTTCTACAAAGAAGATGTACAAAACACCAGCAGGTACATGAAAAGATGCTCAGCATCACTACTTATTAGGAAAATGCAAATTAAAACTACAATGAGGTATCACCTTACACCTCTTAGAATGGCCATTGCTGGGTCACATGTAAGTGCAGATTTTATAAGAAACTACACTCACAGCTGTCAGAGTGACTATTATCAAAAAGACAGCAAATAAGAAGTGTTAGTCATGACATGAGGAACAGGGAACATTTGTGCACATTGCTGGGAATGTAAATTGGTGCAGCCATATGGAGGTTTTGGGAAAAATTAAAAATAGAACTACCATACAATCCAGAAATTTCACTTCTGTGTACTTACTCAAAAAAATCAAAAACATTAGTTCAAAAAGGTATCTATACTCCTATAGCAGCATTATTTATAATAGCCAAGACATGAAAACATCCATCAATGCATGCATGAATACAGAAGTTGTGATGCACACACACACAATGGAATATTATTGCGCCATAAAACTGAGGAAATCTGACCATTTGCAATAGCTTGCATAGATCTTGTGGCATTTTGCTAAATGAAATAAGTGAGACAGAGAAGGACAAATATTGTATAATTTGTTTATACATGTTTAACCAAAAAAAACCCACTTCATTTAAAAAGATTAGATTTTTAGTTAACAGAGGCAGAAGCTGGGGAGAGGGGAAATTGGAAGAAGGTGACAAAAGATCCATGATTCAGTTATATGATGAATAAGTACTAGGGGTGCGCTGTACATGACTACAGCTAATGCTGCTACAGTCTATGAAGTTGTTAAGGGAGTAAATTCAGAGTTCTCATCACAAGGAGAATGTTTTTCTTTCTTTTCTTTTTAATACATCTCTATGAGAAGAGGGATGTTAGCTGAGCCTATTGTAGTAATTATTTCACAATATATGTAAATTATACCATATGTAAATTAAGTGATATATATCAATTATTTCTCAGTAAAACTGGAACTAAAAAAGAATAGTAGGGAACTGTGGCAGTCTAGCAAGGAAATGGCAAAGTAAACAACCAAAGGAAAAAATTCAGTAAGCAACCAGTTTCTTTAATATACGTACTTGAAATGATTCAAGTTATGGTTGCTTGTGAAAGGCATAATAGTGAATGAATTTCAGAACTCAAATACTTATGCTTTTTAAAGGAAGAGCCACAACCTTTAAAGCTTTGTTAAAGCCTCACATTTGTATGGTGGATTTTATTTTTTCTGGAGCCAGAGCAATAAAAATAAACCAGTGCCATCAACTCTAACATTGAAATGCGGATGGTCATTTAAATACTGTTAAGTCCAGAAAATCAAAATGGTCCATTAAAGTTGTATTACAAAATAAGTAATATCATGTGACTGATACTCATTTTATAAGGTAGTGGATACCCAATCATAAGTGGGACTATTTTACTAAGAATTAAGGATTTCTTTTATAAATAAATATTGTAACACCTATATAGTCTTCTAGAAGTATCTCAAAATAAGAAGAAAAAGTTTAAGAAATCTCTGTTTACTATTGAGAAAAATGAATATGCCTTTGCACAGACACAGGGATTTAAAACATTCCCAGAAATCCAGTTAAGGTTAAAAGATGCTAATAGACAATTCCCAATTTTTGAGTACTTTTAAAATCAGAATCAGCACAAACTTTCCAAAGGGTTGCAAATATAATCACACCATTAGTTTTTTTAATCACTTGACCTTCTTTGAAGGCAGCATGAGCAGTGACTGAGAACCCAGGATCTGGAGTGGGACTGCCTGGCTTTGAGTCCTAGCTGTGCCAGATAGCAGCTGTTTGGGTTTTGAAAGTTAATTAACTCCCCCTCTCCTCTATTTCCTTCTCTATAAAATAGGAATGATAATAGAATCCAACTATAGAGCATGTGGAATAATACATGGAATATATTGTAAGCACTTTGTATGGTTTAGCTAATGCTATAGTGAGTTTTTTGACCATCTGCCTCATCTTGTTGTTTTCTGAAAATCACAGACATGGTAGTTGTCACGCACACATTCAACCAGGAGAAAGTGGACATCTGTGAAGTCCACTGGCAAGCATGGCTTCTCAGTGATGCAGGGAGTTAGGACTGTGGTTAGTCTACTGCCATGGTTCTGTAGTGTTAATCCTCACTGAGAGCCACTGGACCACCGGAGTTCGTAATATGCAAACAGTCATGCATGGGTGCACTGTGGTGTGTTACCAATTTTGCATATTGTCACACTCAGGACTTTTATTTTCCACACATATGCACTTCTCAGGTCCATACCTGGTCTAGAACCTCCATTCAGCACTGATTTCATGAGCTACCAACTCAGGAGCTTTTCTTTAGGAATTGACTTTATTTTTAATTAAATGTATTGGGGTAAAATTGGTTAATAAAATTATATAGTTTTCAAATGTATAATTCTATAGTACATCATCTGTATATGACATTGTGTGTTCAGCACCCAATATCAAGTCTTCTGTCACCATAAAGTTGACCCCCTTTACCCTTCAATTCTCCCCAATCTACCTTTCCCTCTGGTAACCACCATACTATTATCTGTATTAATCAGGTTTTTTTTGTTTGTTTTCTTGTTTCTTCACTTGTTGCTTTCAGTTTTATATCCCATATGATTCAAATCATATGGTTCTTAACTTTTTCTTTCTGACTTATTTTGCTTAGCATGATATTCTCGAGATCCGTCCATATTGGTATAAATAGCAGTACGTATTTCATCTTTTCTTATGGCTGAGTGGTACTCCGTACTATATATGTACCGTATCTTCTTCATCTAGTCCTCTATGGAAGGGCACATTGGTTGTTTCCATGCCTTGGCCACCATGAATAAAGCTGCAATGAGCATAAGGGAATTGACTTTAAAGATTAAGGTATCTTTTCCCCTTAAAATCTCAAAAACCAAGCACCTGACTATATTAGAAGCCTGAATGACAAGGCTGCTCACTAATCCTTCAAAGGAAAGCTATTTTTTAAGTCCAAAAAGTTTTCTGTGGGAGTGTTATTTTAATAGGTGCTAATACATCTCAGGACCTGATATGTATGTCCTTTGGTGTAATCCCTTCCAACATTGACTCTGTGCTTGCCTGAGTGACTTAGTTTGGCCAATGGGACATTAGTAAGGGTGACACAAGCATAGATTGGATAAGTGCTTATCCACTGCCCTCTTGGATAGCTGCTGCCATCATCTGACAAAGTCTTGCACATCTGGAGGCGGCGACACCACGTGGACAGGAAGCCCAGCATTCCCTCCGCAGCCCCTCAACCCAGTCTCTAACTGACCTTTGAGCTGAGTGCAATGCCATGAGTGAGCCTGGGAAAAAAAAGTGGGAAAATTGCCCAAGTGACCCATGATTTTTTAAAAATCTTTGTCTTGGGTAGTTTGTGTATAGCAGCAGGTCAGTGATGCAGCCCCACTGTTCAGGCTGAAGGACTCTCAAACACCTCTCTTAAGTGAAGACACACACTTGCACATTTTTATTTTTGGTATCACACATTTGCTATACTTGGCTTGAAAATGCATTATTTGTTAATAGGGAGTATATTTTCTAATTACACTAATCAAACCCTATTATTGACATTATATGTGTAAAATTCACTAGAGGAAAAATTCAGTAAATACCTAGGAAAAGTTCTGCTGAGTATTAAGGAAAGTCAACATTAAGGAAAACATATACAGAGATTTTAAAAAAGTTTATTTTACAATTAAACATCTTCAGATGTACTTATGCTTCAAACGTTCTGTTTCCCTATCAGGAAGTCACAAAGTACACTGCAGTGACCACGTGCCGTGAAGTTAAGTCACCGCTGGTGTAGGTATAAATTTGACACCTCAATTTACTAGTTTTTTATTTAAGGAAACACTATGGGCTTTTCTGAGCTTTAGATTCTTTATCTACACACCGAAGACTATATTACCTAATTTATAGGCTTGTTTTATTAGACAATGAATTTTAAGCTATGTAGTAAACTGTTGGGCCCTTGATGTCTTCATAGTTGTATGGTACAATCAATGCTCTCTCTTCTCCCCATCACTAGTTTGCCAGTTTGGAGGCCATCTGGACATACTTCAAATGAAACCACTGGAAAGAGTTGCTGTTTGAAAAAATATTTGGAGGCGATGGACAGTCTAACTTGTCTCTCTTTTGAGGACTAAAGGAATGCCCAATACCTCGACCCCTACTCTCTAATCTTCCATCCCAAATGTCAAGACATTGGTCAGCAGTATTGTAGGATGGGACAAACAGTAGTAATAAAATTGCAATCGTCCACATAATAATGGTCTGGGAAGGGCTGCAAAGATATTTTACTCTGCTGCTCATTCTTAACCTCTTAGAACATTTCACATGGAGAGTAAGGCTTTGTTCTGTGTTTCTAATAGTCCCCTTCTGAGTGTGCATTTTAATCTTATCACTTATTCACATTTCAGAGCAAAATATGTTTTCTATTTATTCTCTTGTGTCTTTGCTCTGACACTTTTCGTTTCATGCTGACTTTTTTTTTGTTCCCTCCCCCACCCCCAGCTTAAGCGAACATTTGTGCCCTCAGGCACTGATTCTGGGCCACTGCCTCTTTCAAGTGTCTGAGAATAGTAAAGCAACATTCTCTCTTAGGCTTGAAGACTCTTACTTAGGTTCCCTCCCACAAAAGGAACTCTGAGGTTTCCAGTGAAATTTCCTCACAGACATGTGCCCTGAAAAGACACATTTATTAATTGCCATCCAAGGCTCCAAAGAAAATGTCTTTCTCTTGTTTTATAAAACGATCCAAACTAGAGTTGACCTCTCAGCCTCAGGTAATGGCATCTGCGAGAGCATCTGTGGTCATAATTAAAGGGCTGATTTAGACAGTAGATGATTTAGATGTAAACTTACTGCAACTATAAAAATGCATATTTCAGACTGGATATGAATATTTCAAATTAATTAGACAAAACATCTTAAGCAATAGCAGGCCTGTTGATGTTTCAGAGGTAATATCACAGGCAACTGGGGGGACGCACTCTGCAGAAAGGCTCTCAGATAAGCACGCAACCTACCTGCACCTTCAGTGACCTTCTGCGTTCTACTTTGGCGCCCCCTGCCGCCCTATGGGGGTTCAAGGGAAGCGGGAGCAATTGGGAGCTGCTCACAGACCCACTGAGAGGGAAGCCATACCTTACATTTTTGGGTCTCCGCAGTGCCAAACAGACGCCCACACTGAGAAGGGGCTGATTACTAAATACGTGTTCAGTGGGCGACTGTTTCAGCGGGGCTTTAGTAGCGTTACTTTTCCAGGTTTCACAACCTGGTTGTCAGCCTTCATAAATCATTTATATTAGTGTCTTGGTTGTAAATGTGTGGATCTTAGGGTTCTCTGAGTGCCTGAAGCTCTTTTCATAGGCTTTTACTACAGCCGTTCATTAGATATCCTGAAACACGTTTTCCTTTGCTGAAGACAAACCAAACATGTTCTACAGATTCCACTACCTAACAGAGACCAAAGCCCCTAATAAGGTATCCAAGGTCTTTCCCAATATACTGTGCTGATTTTTATATTCTCACTTCCCTCCAACCTTAGCTTTTAGTCTGAGAAGACCTAATTAGCCATGCCATTCTCTCTCTGTGGGATGTCTCCTTCCTCCATATTATCAGGCAAAAATGCCTTTCATGGTCCTGAGAAGGAGCTGCCTCCCGAAGCATCTCTGCCACCACTCAGTCCAGAGGTGGCGTGAGCAACAAATGGTGAGCAAACCAGGACTTTGATAGGCTGCATGAAAGAAAGGCCTGGTGGGGCTTAGCACCAGGAAAGAAAACACAGCTTTATCTACAAATGGTGTGAGAGTTAAATTAAAGCAGAAGGGAGTCAGTATGGAGCCATTAGGGCAGAGGAAAAGGGGGTGACATCAAGAGGGATTATGCAGAAGTTTAAGCTGTGTCACCACCAAGGAAGACCACCAGGATCAGGGTGAGTGGTTTCAGGGTAGGCTCTGGTTGAAGGAGGGCAGCAGGCTGCTGCAGACAGGCCTCTGGCCTTTAACGGATCCTGATTCACTCCAGACCGGCATTTTAAAGGAACAAGATACCCTGTGGGCTGTTGTAGCCTTCAACACTTGCTAGGACATTCAGTTCCCTCCTGGGCACCATGAACTTCTGGAAACACAGGTCATGCCCAGGTGTTCTTTGAGATGTGTGTATGACATCTCTCTCCTGCTCTACCGGAAGGTCCCGTCTGGAAGGTACAGTTTGTTCCATACTCATCTTTCCATCTTTCTCACAGCTCTTCTACCGCACGTTCACAAACGCAGAAGCTCCCAAGACAGTTGGGGTTCAAAATATTTTTATTGAAATAATGAATAAATCAATGAATAAGTAAGTCACTTGTAATATAAGAATCTTAATTTAGAATCCAGTAATATGGATAAAAGTGAGCTTAAAAATGTCTTGTGGGGCTACATGAACTGAGTAACTTCTACATTTTCTTAAGCCTACAAACAATGAACTTGCCAAACAAGTACATCTGAAGTCTGTGGACTTTGTAAATTAATGTAACAGTGTCCCCAGAAACATTACCTTCTGCAATGTGAATATTGAATAGAATGGCCACGGGAAAGTTGGGGTTGTGGCCAGCTCTGCTGGACATAGGTTTAGCATTTCTGAGCTTCAGTTTCCTCCTCTGTGAGATGGAGACAATTCCCTGTCTTACCTGTTTCCCAGAGGTTTGGGAAGGATAAAAAATAATATCTATTGAAATTTCTTGATAAATTTTCATATCATACAAATATTACACTTTATGTTTACTGATAAACACATTTATTTAGAGGAGCACGAGGGCCTGTTATCTAGGTAATGATTGATTATTTGCCATTTTCAGATCTTTGCAAGATCTGCAAGAAAGGTATAAGCATTGCCTAGGTTTAGTCCTATTTTTCTTTCACTGATTGTATATCTCAGCATACTTGAGGAAAAAATATCAGAAGGAGATGAAGCATACAGATGACAGAAAGGAAAATTGGGGGGATATTAATTACACTAATATTTAATGGAAGTATATATATTAAATGCAATTAAATTAAAATATAGACATTTTGATATACTCTTTATAGTGGGTATATTATATTTTTGAATATTAAATTAGAAAATGTTTATAATTTTTTTCTGTTATTTCCTTTGCTATGGTTTCTATTATCATATTTCACTACCCAAGACTCTAAATTCTTTCTGAACTCAGTATTTAAAAAAACTACTCCAAGAAATAAAGCATTAGAATTTTTTTGCCTCTTTACTTGCAAAGTGATATTTTCATTTTCAAAGTTACAATTTACTTTTTCAGAATTAAATCACCTGGGTAGGTGAATAGATAAAATGAAAAATTAATGATCACTTTTTTTTATTTTTGCTTGGTGTTTCAGGGAGCCAACTTGTTTGTTAGTCTCGTGTCCTGGAGCTGTAGGTAACTAATACGTGCCTTAGGCAGCTGTGTAGTAGAAAACCTGACGCAGTATCAAGAGATCTGGATTCTAGACCCATTTTTCTTGTAATTACTTTTAATTAGTTTTTCATTTAATTACTTAGTTTGGGCAAGTCACCTTACATCTCTGAACTTTAGTTTTCTCCTGTTTAAAAGGAGAAGGCTTGTGCCTTGGCCAGTGTAGCTCAGCTGGCTGGAGTGCCGGCGCGCACACCACAAGGTTGCAGGCTAAATTCCTGGTCCTGGCACAGGGCACATACCTTGTGGGTTTGATCCTGGGTAGGCGGTGTGCACAGAAGGCAAGCAATCAATGTTTCGCTCACACAACATGTTTCTCTGTCTCTCCCTCATTCCCTCCTTTCCACTCTCTCTAAAAGCAGTGAAGAGAAAATGTCATCTGGTGAGGATAAAAGGAGAAGGTTGGCAGAAATCAGAGTCATAGGCATGAAGCTGTGCAAATATGTTTTTTGGGCAAGAGTAATGCAGTTAACAATGATAGTATTACTGAACAAAAGTTGGGTTCAGCATCCTGTCAACAAACACAAGCATAAGACGAAGGTTGGTGGGGAAGGAAAAGGTCTTTATTAAGATGTTTTACAATTTGGGGGGATGGGAGACTCCCCTATTATAGGCTCCTCTCTTCCACAAAACATAGAAAACCCAAAAAAGACTGAGACCCAAAACCATGCCCAGAAATCCCACTCTATCCTTATCTGCCCTTCGGAGCAGAAGGCTGCTAGGAGGACCGCTCTCCGGCTCCAGGCTTCTGGGAGTCTGTGTGAGGCCAGCACCATTTCCATGCCATGGCCACAACACACACCAGAGGCCCTGGATCACGCCGACTGCTGTAGCTGGTTGTGCAAAGGCTCC
>PVIA01010386.1:0-52251 GCA_004024845.1 Tonatia bakeri | reverse complement strand
GCATTATGCTAAGTGAAATAAGCCAAGTGGTGAAAGACAAATACCATATGATCTCATCTTTAACAGTAACCTCATCAACAAAACAAACAAGCAAGCAAAATATAAGCAAAGATACTGAAATTGAGAACAGGCTGACAGTGACTAGAAGGGAGAGGGAAGGGAATTTCAGGGGGAAAGGGAAGGGTTTGCAGGAACAAGTATATAGAACAGATGGACTATAGAATAATAAGGAGGCGTGGAAATGGAAGGGAGGTGGGGAAGCCTGGGAGGGTGGGGTGGGATTGGGAAAAAGGCAGAAAACTGTGCTTGAGCAACAATTAAAATAAAAAAAATATATTAAAAAGAAGTTGTTTGTTATTGGAACACTGGTGAATTGAAAGAAGGAAAATTAAAATACAATAGAGAATAAGGAAAACCAGTCAAATAATGCAATTAAACAGTGAAATAAATCAAGGAAATATATATAAACATAAGGAAGAGAAATTTCAAAACACTAATAAAATTAATGTGGTTAATATAGTGAAAACATAATAATACACATAAACATTAAAATGCCAGCTCTATGGGATAGCAAAGTGACATTTGTCAGTTTTTCAGTTTTTGGTGTTAGCTTTGTGCTTTTTCTATCTTTCTCTGAACCCTTCGTAACTCCACCTTATTTTTTCACTTGGAGGAAGAAGAAAAGGAAAAAAAAAAAGAGAGAGGAACAAAAAAGAGAGAAAAAGTAATAAGCCTCCCACTGACTTTAAGCTGTTTGGTGAGTTCTCCTGGTCTTCTTAGATGCCACAGGAAGAGGGTTGCTGGGGTTCACTTTTCTTCCTTCCTATGGTTTTGAGAGGATGGGGACCAGGTCTGGGCTGCAATATTCATAGTTTTCCAGCCACTGGCCCAGGACCTCTGTGAGTTGCCAGGCTCAAGTCGGCCACTCAACTGTGCACAGCTTGGGTCAATCTCGGTGTGTGTGGCTCCCCTGGGTCACTCAGCCTCTGTTGTGCACAGCACATATCACCCTTGCAAGTGAGCCAGCCATTGCTTCAGAGTTCCTAACGAAGCAGCTGCCCACTGTTCTTAACAACTGCACAGCTTTTCACACACACACATCCCACTTTTCCAGCCAGTCCAGAGACTATCCAAGCCATTGTCCAAAATGGTCCAACTCCACCCTTTTCCAGGTGTTGCCTGGTACCCCAATTTCTCTGGTGCCAGCGTCCACTGTCCCAGCAGATGTGTACTGCCTCTGTGTGCCTCCCACTTCATCTCTATTCCCCCCAGTGACTTTCAGCATCTCTGTCCCTCCTGGTGCCAGGCTTCCCTGCCTGCTCTGGTAGGGAAGGGAGCTGGTGTTCTAACTCTCCTCCCTGTATCCTTCAGTAGGCACCAGGCCAGGGGCCGCAGCAGCCTTGGTCCCAGTGCAGATCCCAGGAACCTTATTGTCCCAGCACGATCTTCTCACCATCTGTTTTTCAATATCTTCTGCAAGTTTTTGCCTCCAAACTTCATATAAGCTGGGATTCTGTTGGCTGTTCACTCTGTTCCTCAGAAGATCGTCTAGGTATTGTAGCTGGGCACAGGGAGAACTGAGCTCTGCTCCCACCTACCTCACCGTCATCTTCTAAAATCATTTTTCTTCAGTTTTAACTTCACTTTCTGCCCAGGTCTGTTTCTGCATCTTCTCTTGTCTCTGACTTGTTCGCTGCCCACCCCCAACCCCACTGAACTAATTCTTGGGAAAGACTGGGCTTTTCAGCTTTTTCCATTATGAGTTAGAAATTCCTGAAGGGATGAGGGTTTGGGCCCCACCCAGCAGTGACTTCAGAGGATGCAGAGCAGCCTTGGAAGGCCTGGGGATTGTGACAAAAGGTTTTCTAAAGTATGCTCATGGGGCTGGCTGAGCCTGAGCCCATTCCAGTAGGAAGAAGGCTGAGTGGGCCCACCGGCCACCAGTGTGTAGCTGTGTCATGCGGCATCCAGGTTGCGATCTGTGTGCAGGGTCTTCTCACTCTCCTCAGTTCTTATCAGGCTTTCTGTTGCCTCAGAGCCTTTGTACAAACTGTTTCTTTTTGGAATAGTCTCCCTTTCAAGACTCACCTTAGAAACTACTTCCTCTAGAAAGTGTCCCTTTATTTATAGCATCTGAGATGGACCCTCCCTTTTCCATGCTGGGGCAGCAACTTCTACTTTGTTAACCATTACCTGGTTACAGTTTTTGCCTTTCCCACTTGTGTGTCTGCTGCTGTATCATTGGTGTCTGACCATTTCTAGTCTCAGTAAATACTTGTAGAAAGAAGATTCTGGAGGCCCACCTGGTCCCATCAAATGCTGCCTCTTTTCCAAAGCGTCCCCTTCCTTCCCTGCACTCATAGCTTTTAGGACTATGCTGTCCAATATAGAAGCCATTAGTCACATGTGACTGTTTACATTTGAACTAAGTAAAATAAAATATTCAGTTCCTCAGTCACTGTAGGCATATTTCAAAATGCTCAGTGCCCTCATGTAGCTGGTGGCTATTGACCATATTGGACAGTGAAGATATGGAACATTAACCTCATGACAGAAACTTCTGTTGGTCAAATTGTCTTAGAATAGTATTTGAAAACCTCTTCTCACACTCTTCCCCTCAGAGGGAGAATAGAGCCATGATGGATCCCTCTCAGGTACGATATGTTTGCTATATGGATGGACAGTGGTGGCTTGCCCTGTGGGAGTTTCTGAGCTGACCAGGGGAGCTCCTTGCTAGTCTGTGGACAGGTTGTTCTGTTTTAGGTTCTGCAAGTGAACAGAAGGAGTTTTGTGACCCTGAGCCTAAAACTTGGACTCATGGGTGGCCAATCAGGGGTCTTGGGACTATAAAAGTTGGAGGTTTCTGCAAGTAAAATGATGAAGGACAGAACTGGAGTTTTGTGTTTCAGGGAGAGCACTAAACTGTTTAGAAGGGCGGGATCAGCCAAGATGGCTGTAGAGAGTGAACTGCAAAGAGGTGGCTGGATCTAGGCCTCAGGCACGGCTGCTAGGCCCAGTTCCCTGCAGACTTAGTCCCTGGGTTAGGGTACTGGGAAAGGGATGGAGCAACTGCAAGGCTACACTCCAGTCCAACCCAGAGCAGAAGAAAGTTAAAGCAGGCTTGGGAATACCCCTCCATGCACCTCAGCCTCTTACAGCTGTTGGGCAGTCATAGTGGTGGGGGTCAGAGCAGTGTGTACCCCTGCAGAAGCAGGGGTTCAGTGATGCCCTCTGTTCTATCTCTGTGGGCTCCTCTTCACTCAGTACCCTAGGAGTCTCTGGGCAATAGTCCTGCTTCGCTTGGGCTGCTCTGAGGGAAAGGGATGTGTCAAGCTCTGGGCTGGAGGGAGAGCAGTCAGGTGGTCATGTGATCAGCGCCCCATCCCCACATGTGCACACACTTGTATTTACACAAATATACAGATACACTCTACTTCTATTTTTTAAATATCTTTTTATTGTTGTTCTATTACAGTTGTCCCAAATTTCCCCCATTGTTCTCTCCAGCCCTGCCCAGTCCCCCACCCTGGCTCCCACGGTCAATATCCACCCATAAATGTCCATGTCCATGGGTCATTTACACTTGTTATTTAGCTAGTTCCTCCCCCTTTCCTCTCTTATCCCTGTTTGCTTCTTGTCCTTAAAGTCTGCTCCTTATTTCCATGTCTCTGGTTCTGTTTTGCGTTTTTGTTTATTTTGTTCATTGGGTTCCTGTTATAGGTGAGATCATATGGTATTTGTCTTCCACTATCTGGCTTATTTCACTTAGCACAATACTCTCCAGTTCCATACATGTTGTCACAAAAGGTAGGAGCTTCTTTATTTCTGCAAAATAGTATTCCATTGTGTAAATGTACCACTGTGCTGTTTTTTTTTCAGAGAGCAGTTTTTATTTTAATTTCCCAGGAGAGGGCAAGGGCTGGGTGTGTAAATGCACCAGCCAATGTACCACAGTTTTTTTAGCTACTCATTTACTGATGGGCACTTAGGTTGTTTCCAGCACTTGGCTATTCTAAATAACACTGTTATGAACATGGGGGTGCATAGATTCTTTTGAATTGGTGTTTCAGGATTCTTAAGGTATAATCCCAGCAGTGGGATTGCTGGACTGAATGGCAGTTCCATCTTTAGTTCATGAGGAAACTCCATAGTGGTTTCCACAGTGGCTGCACCAGTCTGTATTCCCAGCAACAGTGCACCAGGGTCCTCTTTACTCCACATTCTCACCAGTGTTTGTTTGTTGAATTGTTAATGATGATCATTTTGACTGGTGTGAAGTTGTTTCTCATTGTGGTTTTAATGTGCATCTCTTTGGTGGCTAGTGTTGTTGAGCATTTTTTCATATGACTCTGGGCTCTCTATATGTCCTTGGAGAAGTGTCTGCTCAGGCCCTTTGCCCATTTAAAAAAAATATTTTAATTGTTGAAACAGTACAGTTTTCTGCTTGTTACTCCCATTCCAGGCCACACCCAGCCCTCCCCACCACCCTCCTGTTTCTACTCCCCCACTATTTTTGTCCATGTGTCTTTTACACTTGTTCCTGCAAACCCTTCCCCTTTTTCCCTGAAATTTCCTCCCCTCTCCCTTTTGGTCACTGTCAGCCTGTTCTCTATTTCAGTGTCTTTGGTTATATTTTGCTTGTTTGTTTTGTTGATTAGGTTCCTGTTAAAGGTGAGATCATATTTCACCACCTGGCTTATTTTGCTTAGCATAATGCTTTCCAGTTCCATCCATGCTGTTGCAAAGGGTAAGAGTTCCTTTCTTTCTGCTGCATAGAATTCCATTGTGTAAATGTACCATAGTTTTTCGATCCATTCATTTACTGATGGGCACCTAGGTTGCTTCCAGCACTTAGCTATTGTAAATTGTGCTGCTATGAACATTGGGGTGCATAGGTACTTTTGGATTGGTGTTTCAGGGCTCTTAGGGTATAATCCCAGCCATGGAATTGCTGGGCCAAAAGGCAGTTCCATTTTTAGTTTTCTGAGGAAATTCCATACTATTTTCCAAAGTGGCTGCACCAGTCTGAATTCCCACCAACAGTGCACTAGGGTTCCCTTTTCTCCATAACCTCCCCAACAATTGCTTTTTGATTTGTTTTTGGTGGCCATTCTTTTTTTAAAATATTTTATTGATTATGCTATTATGGTTGCCCCATTTTCCGCCTTCACTCCCCTCCATTCTGACCAGTGTGAAGTGGTATCTCATTGTGGATTTAATTTGCATCTCTCTGGTGGCTAGTCATACTGAGACTCTTTTCATATGTCTCTGGGCCATCTGTATGTCCTCCTTGGAGAAGTGTATGTTCAAGTCTTTTGCCAATTTTTAATTTTTTTTTGTCTTCCTGAAGTGGAGTTATGTCAGTTCTTTATATATTTTGGAGATCAAACCCTTGTCTGAGGTATCATTGGCAAATATGTTTTCCCATACAATTTGCTCTCTTTTCATTTAATGCTGTTTTCTTTAGCCATGCAGAGCTTTTTAATTTGATGAGGTCCCATTTGCTTATTCTTTTGTTTATGTCCCTTGCTTTAGGGGACATATCAGGGAAGATGTTGCTGCATTGAATGCCTGAGATTTTCCTGCCGATGTTTTCCCCTAGGACTTTTATGGTGTCACAACTTATGTTTAAGTCTTTTATCCACCTTGAATTTATTTTTGTGTATGGTGTAAGTTGGTGATTGGATTTCATTTTTTGGCATATAGCTGTCCAGATCACCCAACTCGATTTGTTGAAAAGGCTATTTTTACTCCAATTTATGCTGCTGCCCCTTTAGTCAAATATTAATTGACCATAGAGATGTGGGTTTATTTCTGGACTCTCCATTCTGTTCCATTGGTCTATGTGTCTGTTTTTATGCTGGTACCAGGCAGTTCTGATTACAGTGGACTTGTAATACAACTTGATATCAAGTATTATGATCCCTCCAGCTTTGTTCTTCTTTCTCAAAATTGCTGCAGCTATTCAGAGTCATTTATGGTTCCATTTAAATTTCTGAAATGTTTGTTCTATATCTGTTAAATATGTCATTGGCACTTTAATAGGGATTGCCAATGGGATTTAATAGGGATTAATTGAATCTATAAATAGCTTTGGGTAGTATGGCCATTTTGATAATGTTAATTTTTCCAACCCATGAGCTAGGTACATACTTTCATTTGTGTCTCCTTAATTTCTTTCTTCAGTGTTGTGTAGTTTTCTGAGTACAGGTCTTTTACCTCCTTGGTTAGGTTTATTCCTAGGTATTTTATTTTATTTTTTGTTGCTATATCAAATGGATTTTTTTCCTGATTTCTATTTCTGATATTTCATTGTTGCTGTACAAAAATGCACCAACATTTTTTTAAAAAGATTTTATTTATTTATTTTTAGAGAGGGAAGGGAGGGAGAAAGAGAGAGAGAGAGAAACATCAATGTACAGTTGCTGGGGGATATGGCCTGCAACCTAGGCATGTGCCTTGACTTGGAATCGAACCTGCGATGCCTGGTTCGCAGCCTGCGCTCAATCCACTGAGCTATACCAGCTAGGGCTCCAACATTTTTTGAAGATTGAGTTTATATCCTGTTGTTTTGCTGAACTCATTCATTAGGTTGAGTAGTTTTTTGGTGAAGTCTATAGGATTTTCTATATACATTATCATGTCATCTGCAAACAATGACAATTTTACTACCTCCTTTCCAATTTGGATGCCTTTTATTTCTTTTTCATGTCTGATTGCTGTGGGTAAGACTTCCAATACTATGTTGAATAGAAGTGGTGGAAGCGGGCATCCTTGTCTTGTTCCTGATCTTAGTGGGAAAGCTCTAAGTTTTTGTCTGCTGAGTATGATGTTGGCTGTAGGTCTCTCATATATTGCTTTTATTATGTTGAGGAATGCTCCCTCTATTTCCACTTTGCTGCGTGTTTTTTTATAAATGAGTGCTGTCCCTTATCAAATGGCTTTTCTGCATCTATTGATGTGATCATGTGATTTTGTCTTTGCCTTTGTTTATGTGGTGTATTATGTTTATTGATTTGCAAACATCATATCATATCATTTGCAAATATCAAACAATGATTATGTTTATTGATTTGCAAATATCATGCATCCCTGGGATGAATCCCACTTGATCATGGTGTATGACCTTTTTAATGTATTGCTGGAGGAAGTTTGCAAATATTTTGTTGAGGATTTTTGTGTCTATGTTCATCAATGATATTTATCTGAAGTTTTCTTTCTTTGTTGTGTCTTTATCTGGTTTTGGAATTAAAATAATGCTGGCTTCATAAAAAGAGCTTGGGAGTCTTCCATCTTCTTGAATTTTTTGGAATAGTCTGTGAAGGATGGCGGTTAGCTTTCCCTTAAATGTTTTCTGGAACTCTCCTGTGAAACCATCCAGTCCAGAGTTTTTGTGTGTCCGGCAGGAGTTTTTTGATTACTGCTTCAATTTTGTCACATGTTGTTGGTCTGTTCAGGCTTGCTGCTGCTTCTTCATTGAATTTTGGAAGATTATATTTTTCTAGAAATCTGTCCATTTCATCTAGGTTTTCAAATTTCTTGGCATACAGTTCTTTATAGTAATTTCTTACAATCCTTTGTATTTCTGTGGTGTCAGTTGTAATCTCTCCTCTTTCATTTCTGATTGTGTTTATTTGGGTCGTCTCTCTTTTTTTCTTGATGAGTCTGCTTAAAGGCTTGTCAGTTTTGTTTATCTTTTCAAAAACCAGCTCCTGAATTTATTGATCACTAGGATTGTGCTTTTAGTGTCTCTGTTGTTTAATTCTACTCTGATCTCAGTTATTTCCTTCCTTCTACTTCCTCTGGGCTGTCTTTGTTGTTGTCCTCCAGTTCCTGCAGGCATAGGGTTAGATTGTTTATTTGAAATGTTTGTATCTTTTTTAGGTAGGCCTGAATCACTATGAACTTCCCTCTCAGGACTACCTTCACTGTGCCACAAAGTTTTGGATTGTTGTGAATTCATTTTCATTTGTTTCCAGAAAATCTTTTATTTCTTCCCTAATCTCATTCATGGCCCATTCATTATTCAATAGCATCCTATTCAATCTCCATGATTTTGAGTGTTTTGGGTTTTTTTCCTTGAGGTTGGTTTCTAGTTTCAGTCCTTTGTGGTCAGAGAAAATGCTTGATATGACTTCAATTTTTTTGAATTTTTTGAAGCTTGTTTTGTGTCCTATCATATGATTTGTCTTTAAAACTGTTCCATGTGCATTTGAAAAGAATGTGTGTTTAGCTTCTTTGAGATGATACATATCTTCTCGATATGTATTAGTTAGGTCCATTTCATGTAGGGCATTGTCCAATGCCACAATATCTTTGTTAATATTTTGTTTGGAAAATCTGTCCATTGTTCATAGTGGGGTGTTAAAATCCTCTACTAAAATTGTGTTGCTGTCAATATCTTTCTTGAAGTCCTTCAAGATTTTCTTTATGTATTTGGGTGCTGCTATGTTGGGTGCATATATATTTACAATGTTTATGTCTTCTTGATGGATTCTTCCCTTGAATATTATAGAGTGACTTTCTGGGTCTCTCTTTATGACCTTTGTTTCGAAGTCTATTTTGTCTGATATGAGTATTGCTACCCTGGCTTTCCGCCCCCTGTCCATTTGCTTCGAATATTTGTTTTCAGCCCCTCACTTTCAGTCTATGTAGTCTTTAGGTGGGTCTCTTGTAGTCTGTGTCTTTTGATTGGGGCATTTAATTCATTTACATTTAAGGTTATTATTGATAGCTACTTATTCATTGCCATTTTTTCATACCTGTTTTCCTGTCTCTCTCATTGTTTTTCTTCCTGTTCTTAAAGTAGACCCTTTAGCATCTCTTGCAGAGTTGGTTTGGAGAAGGTATCTTCTTCAAGGCTTGTTTTGTCTAGGAAACTCCTTATTTGGCCTTCCATTTTACTTGAGAACCTTACCGGATGAAGTAGTCTTGTTTTCCGGCCTCTGGTTCTCACTACTTGGACTATTTCTTGCCATTCTTTTCTGGCTTGGGGTGTTTCTATTGAGAAGTCAGCTGCTAATCTTATCGGGGCTCCCTTGTATGTTACTTCCTGTTCTTTCTTGCTGCTTTGTCTTGGAATTTTGCCATTTTAACTATAATGTGTCTTGAAGTGGGCCTTTTTTGTTCCTCTTGATCAGGACTCTTTGTATTTCCTAGATTTGTGTGGCTTTTTCGCTCATCAAATTAGGGAAGTTTTCCATCATGACTTTTCAAACAGGTTTTCTATCCCTTGCTCTTCTTCTTCTGGTATCATTATTATATGGATATTGTTACATTTCATGTGGTCCTGCATTTCCCTTACTCCCTCTTCATTCTTTTTGAGCCTCTTTTTTTCTTGTTCTTT
Organism: Tonatia bakeri; assembly: GCA_004024845.1. NCBI lineage: Eukaryota > Metazoa > Chordata > Mammalia > Chiroptera > Phyllostomidae > Tonatia > Tonatia bakeri. The sequence goes on along the minus strand of PVIA01010386.1, from coordinate 42,905 downwards.
CTGGGTGTTTTTTTCTATCTTGTCCTCCAGCTTACTGATCCTATCCTCTGCTTCATTGAGCCTGCTTTTGATTCCTTCTACTGTGTTCTTCAGTTCAGAAATTGTATTCTTCATTTCCTCTTGGCCCTTGTTGATAGTTTCTATTTCCTTTTTCATGTTGATGTAGTTTGCAGTGAGTTCATCATAGTTTCCCCGTAGTTTTTGGTGATTCTCTGTGAGCTCATTGAGCTTCCTTATAACCACTTCTTTGAACTTAATATCTGATAGTTTTGTTGCCTCTATTTCATTTAGCATTCTTTCTGAGGCTTCCTTCTTTCCTTTCATTTTGGGGTTGTTTCTTTTTCTTTCTATTGTTTGTGAGATTCTTCTTGTTAGCCTCTTCTTTTTAAATTGATCTATTCTGACTCTCTGAGTTTATGGTGTGAACTTCTATAGTAGAAGACCTGTGAGACTGAGTGTTGCAGTCATCTTGATCTCCTGAGCTCATTGGTCTTGGGGTGTCGTTTATGTTGGCTCTCTGTATGTCTTTGGGTTTTGATTCTTGCATTTTTCTTTGTTGTGTCCTTCCCTCCAGGTGGTTAACTGAGTGTCACTCTGTCAACCACCTCTTGTATTTTGTTGTGCAGGTACAGGCAGGTTTTGTTGAATCTGGCTCTTCTGTGTGTACAAGGTTTTGAGGATTCTCTTTACTCTTGTTCAGTTGTTTGTTCTGAGTAATTTCCCCACCATTTAGTTGTATTTGTAGGTTGGTTCTGAGTTGAGTTAGTGTGGCTTCCACTCCCTCCTTCACCTTCTTCTGTTGTTATCTGTTCGTGGTTCCTTTTTTGTTGGGTTTCCTCTTTCATCAGGTATCCTGGTGTTCACAGTTCCTACCGACTCTTTTTTGTGATCAATTTGAGGGGGGATAGACCTTTTATATATTTTATTAACCTGAATATATACACATAAATACCAGTTTTGGTTTTAGAAACAGGAAATAAAATCACATAGTGTTAATACTCATTGTTCTGCAACCTGAATTTTTCTACCTAATAGTGTATCTTAGAAATCTTTCCATGTCACAGACAGGATCTTCCATTGTCTTTATTACATTACATAGCATAAATGTACCAGAAATATTCCACCATATGCCCAGTAATTGGCACTTGGTGGTTCCTGGTGTTTTGCTATTACTAATAATGCTGCTGCAAACATCTTGGTACATATATCTTTGTCTGTATGTAGTGTTTCTGAAGATAAATTTCCCCAAAGCCATCTCAGAGTAAAAGGAATTGTGCATTTACAATAGTGAGGGCTAGCCTGTGGCATCTTCAGGGTTTGCTGCTGCATGTCTTTACCTGCAATTTCAGGGACCAGTAGTACCATGTTATGTGGGGACACAGTCTCCATACTCCAGGTCCCCACACTCAAGGCTGCTGTGGTCACGTAGTGTGGGACCCCTCAGCACACTTATTGCTCCTGTGCTTCCTTCATATGGATCTTAGTGCTGCTCTACATGCCTGTCTGTATTCTAGACAGTCATCTTGCATCTTTGCTCTTCCTGAAGCTCTCTCTCCACTCTCAGCTGATGACCATACTTCCTGTTTCACTGAGAAGGTAGAGATTACCAGGAAAGAATGTCCATAGTAGCCCACCATCACATCCAACTGCTACCTGCCTTAGGTCCTGTCTTCTTCCTTTTATCCTGTGCTGAGGCAGCCTTCTACTTTGTACAACCAGATCTATTAGAAATTATTATTGAGAAATATGTCACAAAACACAAAATTCACTCTTTTCAAGTGTTTTAACACATACCTACTAAGTTATACAACCATCATCACTACCTGATTCCAGAACTTTCATTATCCCAAATTGAAACCCCATGCTCCTTAGCAGTCACTCCCTATTCTTCCTCCTTCCAGACCCTATCAGCTATTACTCTATTTTCTGTATGGAAAAATCTAGTCTCTACTAATTCACTTATCCTGGACATTTCATAAATGGAATCATACACTAGGTAGCCTTTGGTGCCTGGCTGCTTCTCTACTTAGCATAATGTTGTCAAGGTTCTTCCATGTTGTAGCATATACCAGTACTTTATTCCTTTTTATGACTGAATAATATTTTATTGTTTGGAGGGACCACATTTTGATTATCCTCTCTGTTGGTGGACATTTGAGTTAGTTTCAACTTTCTGACTATTGTGAATGATGTTGCCACGAATATTTGTGTCCCTCTGTTTGTAGCCACATGTCTTTATTTCTGTTGGGTGCCAAATTATTTTCCAAAGAGGCAGTGCCATTTTACATCCCAATTACAGCACATCAGGTTTCTAATTTCTCCACATTTTTGCAAACACTTGTTACTGTCCTTCGGATCCTAGTCATCCTAGTGGGTATGAAGTGCTATTTCATCAGGACCAACAACCAGATCTCATCCTGCTGGAGGACAGTGATCTCCCAATTCTCCTCTACCTCTCCTTCACCAGATGTTTTTCTCTACCCAATCACCCCATCAGCATATAAACAGGCTCTATTTTTTTCCACCTTAAACACCCTTCCCCAGCTTCTCTTGACCCCATTCACCCTCCAGCTACTTTCCCCACTTCTCTCCTCCCTTTCTCAACCAAATTCCACAAAAGATTTGTTTCTACTTGTGTCCAATTTCTCTCCTTTCACTCTTGCTTGCTCTTACTCCTATGAGGCTTTTGTCACCACCCTGGGGCTCGGTCTTTGATCTCTTCACTTCTCTTTCTGCCCTCCTGGATCTCATGTAGTCTCATGACATTAAATGTCACCCAAGCGCTGAAAACCATCCAGATTCCTGTAGCTCTAGGTAGCACCTCTCCCCTGAGCTTCAGACTCACTTATCCAGCTTCCTCCCAGATGTCTCATACACAACTCTCATCCAGCAAGTCCCAAATGAAGATCCCACTGCCTCCCATCAAACTCGCCAAATCCACATTTCAGTAAGGACACCCCATTCTTTTTGTAGCTTAGGCCACAACCTTAGGGTCAGCTTTGATGCCTTTCTTCCTCTCACACCCCAGCAAATCCTCCCACTTCTTCCTACCCTCATCCTCAGCCACACCTGGACCAAGGCACAGTATCTCCTGCTTGGAGGTTACGGTGGCCTCCTAACCAGTGTCCCTATTTCCATTGACACCCACAGTCTGTTTTCAACACAGTGCCAAGTGAGTTCCCTTTCAAATGCAAGCTGGGCTATACCATTACTCTGTGAAGCACCTTCCAATAAAACTTCATTTCATAGGGTTAAAGCCCTTGCAACGACCTCCATGTTGCAACAGGATCTGGACCCACATCCTACCACTCTTGTAGGCCTCCAGTTAATCTCACTGGCCCTCTTCTGTTTCTTAGACACAGCAGTCATGGCTTGACCTGTGTGCTTTTTCCCTCTGGAATGTTCCTGCCCAGAAATTTACACAGCTCTTCCTCATCTCCTTCTAGACTTTATTAAAATGTCACCACCTCTGTGAGGTCATGTCTGAACACTCTGTCTAAAATCACAACCACCTGGGGACTCCCTACATACTTTCTGATTTGTTTTTCCTAGTGCTTATCCTTCTAGCATGCTGTCTGTTTTACATGTTGGCCTTATTTATTTTCATTTTCCCCACTAGAATGTAAGTGCCTAAGGGCAAGGCTTTTAGTATGTTCTGCTCATTACTGTATTTCCAGCCCCTAAAATAACACCTAATATATAGTAGAAGCTGAGTAAATATTTGCTAAATGAATGGAAGGGTGACAGTAGTCTGTAAATATTTTTTTATTCTTATTTTTGACAAACAGAACAGCCCCTACCTGCTCTGCCATGAATTGCCAGAAGGTGGCAATATGACCACAGAAATGGCAGACTCCAGGCTTCCTAGGCACTTCTCAGAAATCCACTTCCTTAGATGTCCCTGTTCTGTAGGTAAACTGCTGGAATGTGTGTGTGACAATGCAAGGTATGCGCCTCCCAGGACAATCTTTTGCTCATTTCTCATCTTCTGGCAGGATTCCAGACAACCTTGGTTATTTCTGGGCAGATGACAGTCACCAATCCTGTCCCCCATAAACCCCCCAGCTCTAGGCCCAGGTGTCTGGAATCAGGCAGCCAGCCTCAGTAGCAGCTGAGTGGATTTGGCTAGACCCTGGGGAATCTTTCAGGTAACCTTGGGAGAGGGCTGGGATTTCCCTGCCCACCTCCTCTCTGCTCTCAGCTGTGGGATCTGTTTCTAGCAGCCCCAAAGCACCTTTCCTCCTTGGGAAATGAAGAAAGCTAAGGTCCCCAGCCCTGCATTCCTGCTGCTTCTCACCATCAGCATTTGAATGCATAAACAAGGACCCTTGGCTCAGATCAGGGCCCATTCCTGGTTCTGCCACTTGCCAGCTGAGTGACCCTGGTCAAGTGCTGAGCCTCAGTTTTGTCATCTGTCCAGTGGGAGAGACATACCTGTCTCATGTGACGAAGGTTAGATGCTTGTAAAATACCTGTCTGGTGTGGGACTGGCACAACCAGGTGCCCTCAGTAACTTTTAGTTCCCATCTTGAAGGTACACAGTGTGAGGACAGTCTGGGCACAAAAATCAGACTAGAAGAGAGGGCTGGTGGCTGGGCCATTCATTGTTCATTCACTTATTCTAACAACTGAGCAATGCACCTCCCATGTACTCAGGACTGTGTAGGACTTTAGGGCATCATAGGGACCAAAAAGACTTTTCCAGCACTTAAGGAGCTAAGAATTATTGGAAGAGATGAGGCTAAATCTACATAAAAATGGTTAAATAATAAATATGAGATGGAGTACAAGAGATGTCAGCAGGCTGCTCATGATGACATACAGGAAATGCTCAGAGCCAGTGCGGAAGAGGAAGCAGTGGGCTGTGTGGTCTGGGGTGGCCGTGTGGGCTCAGAAGGAGGCAGGTGAAGGCCATGGCTGGGTCTGGCGCCAGTGTCCAGAGCTGCTCCTGTCTGGATCAGTCTGGAAGAGAGGGACAGGCTGGAGGTGTCCTGCTGCTCACTGGGAGCTGTGGCCAGTGTCAGCTGTGGCTACCTGGAATTAGACCTGGCCCTCGCTTAGGGAATGGCTCCAAGGGTGACACTGCTGTCAGTAGACACAGAGCACACCAGGACAATATACTGTGTGAAGGGCACCCTTGTCCCACTGAGGCTGGTTGGAAGTTGTGGGGAAGGAACTATCATTAGAATGGGGAGCTTCTCCTTGGGAAAGTGTCTGTCAGGACACTTCCGAGGTTGGAGCTGATGCTGTCCTGCAGGAACCAGATGTGGGAACACAGTGAGGGATGTTCTCCTCTTCCCAACAAGTCCCAGTGTGACCTTCAGGAAACAAAACTATTAAAAACCTGTGAAAGGGCTATGGAGAGTTGATGAGGAATACAAGCAGAGCTAATAAGTGCTATCTCCTGGTGCAGCCTCCACCACCATGTCCAAGAAACCTGTGGACCTCTTCCCCTCCCCCAATACATTTTCTGTGTTTTACCTTTGGCAAGAAGTTGTCAGGATCCTGGGGCTAGCATTTTAAGTAAGGGTGGCAATAGCTATAGCACCACCCAACTCTTTTTCGTGTTTCAGAACTTGTGGTCCTCCATCCCTTCCAACATCCGTCAGAGCAATGCAGCCACACCCAACTTCTTATGCGTAACCTTAGACCCACTGCCCCGACTTTCTTCCCATTTTTCTCTTCCTTATCCAGGCTCTTGCTGTTTTTCTGAGGAAATAGGCAGCCAGAAAGGCTCCAGGAGCCCTGATGGACCTCCCTCACCAACTTCAGAGACCTCATACTTCGACAAAGCTTGTCCCTGAGTGTTTGGTCTCTGTGTCCCCATGTGCCAGGGAAGCTGCCATCTCATGTGGCCCTAGTAGGCACAGGGCACAGAGGCCCTGGCTGGTCCTGACAGTTGGGTGCTTCTGCTCTCTCCTGCCAGTCTGGGCTTGGCACTGCTGCTTTGCCCAGCTGCCTGTCTGGCACAGAAGGCCTCTGCCTCTGGGTCTGCTGGCTGGGCAGTGGCTGAGAGGTAAGTCTGTTTACTTCACCTTTCCCTTCACAGCACAGGGCAGAATGCTCTTTTAGATGAAACTGCTGCCAGCTTGTTTTTTGGAGACCTCTTTTATTTATGAACAAGTGGTGTTCTTTGCTTTACCGGGATGTGGGCATTACTATTTCACTCTTGTATTGCCTGTCAGCTCCCTGATCCCTGTTCCTGTTTCCCACTGGCTCTGGGACGTGGAATGCTGGGCATGGTGGCCTAGCTCAGGGCATCATCACAGATGCCCGTGCTACCTTCTTTAGCCCATCTGCCTACGGCCTATCATTGTGCCATTGTTGGCAGAACCAGGGCCCAAATCAGAAGCCTTTCTAAGGAAGTGAGCTGGAGAAGCTGAGGAAGCAGAAGGCCAAGCTGAAGGGAGTGTTTGGGCTCAAGATCCTGAGGGCTAAGGAAGATGTGCCCTAGGACTGGGGTGTGTGTGTGCACTGGCACAGCATGTCCTGGCCTCATATTTTGTTGCAATTTTCAAACCTCGCTTAAAACGCACTGTGAACGGCTCGTTGAAACACAAGAAATAATCATGCTCAGAAACAGTTTTCTGTAGGGAAGTCAGGAAGGGAGAAACCACTCTCCAAGTCAGTGAGCACCTGGCTAACCCCCTCATGGGGAGAGCCACGTTCCTTTGTCCCAGTGGGTTTTATTCTTGAATACCAATACAGTTTGCAAATTACAAGTAGTTAGCTTTTGAAAGGTGCTTGCAGATTTCCTACTGGGATGCTGAGCCAGAGATTTTGGGATTTTATCATTTAAAAAGACTACAGGACTTAAAGCTTAGATTTGTTTCCTGCCCGTGACTTCATATTCTAAAGAGCATGCTCCAGCAAGCAGATCTCACAGGGTCTTTGCATATTCTTTGTCCCAGGCCTGATTACCCCGGGGATCCGCAGTCTCTGGTCTCAGCTGCCCCTATGGCTGATTGCTAAGCCCCAAGGAAGGGCAGGAGACAGAAGGAGCAAGGAGACTTGGATTTCTCATATCTAAGTACAAAGACTCAGGCTAAGAGGGGGCAGGGGTAGATGATCACCCCTTCCTTTCCACAGCCCCTTCATTTATTTCCATAGTCTCGTGAGACTTATTCCACAGAGGCCTTTACGAGATCAGCTCCTGGCTTAGGTCGCTTCTCCCTGAGAAGTCTTACCTGTCATTGGAAACTGATTTAGCATTTAAAGGCCAGGCACAGAACAGGTAGCTTTCATGCCAGGGGAATAAGTTTTTGTCTCCTTAGTGGCTCCTGATCTGGAGGTCTCTCACTCAGCCTAAGTCACAGGGGGTCACAGCTTCCTGAGACCAGGCAGGGCGGCCCCCAACAGTATTTGTTGGGTGTTGTCAGCACGGGAAATGAAGGTTGCGCAGTGCCTGGTATAGATTTGGTCACATAGCGCTAATTTTTCTTCCCCTTCTAGACCAGGGGAGCATATGCATTCTATTCACTCCCTGTGCCTCAGTAGCTGAGTGAATAGCAGTGAAGTGATGGCAGTGTTCAGAGCCATAGGAACACCTTCTCACTGTAGCTTCCAGGCTTCCAGGAAGCCCTCTGGACCACAGTGGCTGAACTTCTGATCTGGAGGGGCCCCCCATTGGGAAACCCCCAAATATACCTGGTTTCTGACCACTTCCACCACATGTTGCCACTCTGTCTGTGCTTTCTGTGTGGCCTCTGCCTGGTTTTTTATTCCCTCCAGTGTCCACTGCAACTATGACCCCTCTGGTTACAAGCCCCATCTGACTCCAGCTGTTCTGTTGATCACTTTGGAGGGCCAGCTTTCCCAGCAGGCTCCACCTGGGTCCTCTGTGCCTTTTCTTTCCCCAGGTGTCCTCCTATCTCACTCTCTCAAGTCCCTGTTGATATGTCATGTGACCCTGTGACCCCACCCCTCCACCGGTGCTTTTAATTGTCCTCCTTAGCATGCATCACCTTCTGAGGTACTAGTCACTCTGCTGTCCATGTTTACTTTCTACTGCTTATCTCTTTCCCACATAATGGAACCTCCCCCTTGGTGGGAATTTTTATATTTTGTTTACTGAATCATCCTAGAGCAGTGCTCACCAGGAGGGCATCTATAAATATTATGGGATGATTGAATGAGTGAACAAATTCCCCCACCACATTACTCCATGGACAACTCATGGATGCTATATTTTCCTCAGGCCTAAGTGCCAGAAAAAACTAAGCCTGTGTTGAGAAACTGATACTGAAACACTCATTTATTCAGTACATTTATTGAGTACTCACTGTGTGCCAGGAGCTGTGTCAGGTGCTGTGGAGATTGTCAAGAATGAGACAGGAAAACACTGCTTGCTCTTTAGTGCTGTGTATTGATCTTATGGATCCACAGGGGCTTGCCACTGCTTTCCTTTCTGTGTTGGCTGTCCCTGTGCCCAGAGCTAGTTTTGACAATTTTTCAGAGTACTAAAACTGCCCCTCTAATCTGACCTTTTATTTTACTTTTCTTCTCCCTGTGTCTTTATTGTTTTTGACAGAAAAGAGTTCATTCCAAGAAAGTGGAGCATCTGGTGGGCCTGAGGCTTTCTCTTGGTCTCTCTGTCTTTCTGGGGCTTCACCTCTCTCACATCTATGCTGTCTGCTTCCTTATTCTGCCACTGGTGGATCTCTTTTCCCACTCACACGACTGAAGAAGAGGGCTTTCCACTTTTGCTTTAATGCAATGACCCATTACTATGTTGTCTACTCTTACACTGTTTCACAATTTTTGGCAGCACAACATGCACAGGTTCCTGTTAATGGATGAATGCACCCATGTGGGGGTGAGTTAGGGGGCTGGCACTGACTGCAGAGAGGGCCAGGCAGAGATGGAAGATTCCCTGGACAGAGGAGGCTGAAAGTGATAGATCTTTTACTTAAGGGAGTGGTCCCTTGCTGCCACTTGTCCTGATAGGTCCCTCTTCAAGTCAATGTGATTTGCTGAGTCATAGGCCAATTGCTTGGCCCAGATCTACTTTTGTCACCAGACTGCCATCTCCTCATAAGTTCCTTACTCCCAAATGCCACCCAGGTAGCCTCAGACTTCACAGCCTTGTTCCCAGGTAAAGTCATGCCCCCTTTTGCCCTTGGCCCCCATTGCCATCACAGTGGCTGGGGTGACCACCTGCATCTAAAGTTTGGTGGTAGGAATGGAATAGATGGGTGTGGGAGAAGCTGGTATAAATGGCACAAAAGGCTGGGGGAAAGGGGGAGCACTCAAGGGAAAGAGTGGAAGGCTCAGGGTGGGGTTAGGGTAGAAGGAACCATGTAGAGGTGCTGGCTAAACAGCTAAGTGTCACCAGCATGCCCATGTCTCTCTTGAAATACATCCTCCTTCTGTCAGCACCACACCCTAGAGCAACTAATAAGACTGTTGAGGGTGCAGGTAGGGATGTAGCCAAGAGAGAAGGGGACTTCGACCTAAAAGCCAAAGGCAGAGGCACCCCATTTTCCTTGTAGGCCCTAGGTCTGGGGTGTTATTCTGACATTTAGCCTTTCCTTCACTCCCTGCCCCTCACCCCACATCCTTCCTGTTTTAGGAAGAGGAGCCTGCAGTAGGGGAAGCAACTCCTAGGCCCATTGCTGAGGCTATCATATGTAGCAGCTAACTGGTCATGTGCCTTTGTCCAACTTTGTGCCTCAGTTTTTCCATTTGCATGTTGTTGACAGTAGTGCCTATCTCATAGGATTGCTGTAAACATTACATGAGTTTTACAGTAAAGAATTCAGCAGAATGCCTGCATGTAATTAGTACTCAATAAGTGTGAGATACCCTTATTATCATTGGAGGATTTCTAGAAGGTTCTTCCCAACCTTGTATCTCCTTCATATATACATAGCCTGAAATTCCTCCTCCACATATTTCTTTGGATGAGAGTTTTTCCAAAGGCCGTGCTTAAGAAACACAGAAATAATACCTGACAACACAGTGTGAAGGTTAAGATCAGAGATGTGAGATATGGTTCCATGCCCAGTTTGCTGTACAACCTTGGGCAGTTCCATGGCTTCTCTGAACCTTGATTCCTTCTCTTTAGATGATATACCAACCGACCCACCTGTTGGGCTCTTGTAAAGATACAATGAGACCAGTTGTTTAAGATACTCTTAGTAGGCCCTGGCTGGGTGGCTCAGTTGGTTGGAGCATCATCTTGTACACTAAAACGTTGTGGGTTCAATCCCTGGTCAGAGTGCATACAGGAGGCAACCCATCCTTATTCCTTTCTCATTGATGTCTCTCTTTCTCTCTATCCCCTTCCTCTCTCTCTAAAATCAATAAATATATACTTCGGTGAGGATTAAAACAAAAGATACCCAGTGTGGGGTGTGGCATGGGATGAGTGGTAAAAAAATTTGAGGTTGTCACTTTATAAGGTGCCTGCCCTACGTCATTGCACTGGATGCTGAACTCACCTCTGAGCTGGCGGTGCTGGGCTCATCATACCCCTTTCAGGTGAGAAGACTGAAGCTGAGAGAGGGGAAGTGACTTTCTGAGCATGGCGGGAACTTGCATCACCTGGTAGAGGCTGGCTCTCTCCAGGGACTGGCCCTCAAAGGGCTGGCACAGGTGGCCATTGCTCTTGGCATGATGAGGATAATTAGATGTGTTGCCCCTGACCTGAGACCTGAAGGGAGTGGGGCCACAGGGTAGGAAAAGAGGAAGGCCTGGAAAGGGACTGGTGGAGGTAGTGGCAGTATGTGAGTGAGTGTGAGTTCCTAGATGTGGGGCAGCAAGGGTGTGGGGGCATTAGGAGATGAAGTGAACCTCCTACTTTAAAGCTTTGCCCCAACCCAGTCCTGCCCTCTGCAGCTGTGAGCCTCCCATTACTACTCACGCTGTAGCCTCCAGGGCCTGGCCTCTGGGTCTGGGGAGCTTTAGGATACAGCCCTCTATTGGACTGGAGGCTGGGTGCTTTCCCTTTCCCACCACCACCCTCAAGTGGGGCTCTCTCTAATGCCCCCAGGCCTCAGGAAAGTTAGACACTGGCCCCAAATGAGGAAAAAGCTCAGACACAATCTCATTTTTCACTGAGATTAAGAAAGGGAAAAGACAAATAAAAACAGACCATCTGGACTGAGGAGGGGAAAAGCAATTTCCATCTAAAATCTCTTTTTTTGATTCTTAAAAGATTCAGTTTGGAAATGTCTGGTGACTTTGGGTGGGGTGTGGTCCAGACTGCTTAAAAGGCACTAGGGTGGAAACTGAGATGCACTGTAGGGGGCTGTGGGGACTGAAAACACGGGCCTGTGCAGCCCAGAGGTGACAGTGGCACAAAGGAAGTTGGAGCAGTCGAATATTGCCTCCTCCTTTAGTTTCATTTACATGTTTATAATAGAGGTTCTTAAAGTCCTAATGAGAAGGCTAGTCATTGCAGACAAGAAGATGATTAAGACTCCTGCCATATGAGATCAGCTATGGGAAAAAGCATGTTAATTGCTACAGAGAGACAGGTTGGGGTGGAGCCAGGCTCTGCTCACTGTTCCTCTACAGCCTCCCCAGATTAGTACCTTCCTGTCCTTCAGGGTCACCTTTGCCCTAGCCCTGGTGACCTTCAGTGAAAACTTGGGTTGAATAGATCCTCAGGGCTACATTCAAGGGGCTCAGGGATGTTTCCACTTCCCTCTAAAAGGGAGTAATTTCAGGCTGTAGCTGTAGTAGATGAAGATCTGTCCCCCGAAGATGCTCTGTAGTGGTGGTGGGGGAAATGGATCAGAAGAAGCCACATGTGGAGGACTTCCTGTTATGATGGCAGCATAGGTAAATACAGTACTTGCCTCCTCCAACAACCAAATGAAAACTACAACTAAACTACAGAATGGCCATCATTCAGAACCCCTGAAATATAGCTAAAGAGTAGTCCTGCAACTAAGGATATAAAGAAGAAGCCACAATAAGGCAGGTAGGGAGGGCAGATGCACACACTGGTCCCACACCCATGTGTGGCAGATAAAAATTGGAAGAGAAATCTCATCTGTGGAGGACCCCCTGAGGAGTGAGGTGTCTCAGACCCACAATAGCTCCCCCAGCCCAGGGTTCCAGTACCAGGAAGAGAAGTCCACATAACTTCTGGCTATAAAAACCCATGGGAATTGGAGCTGAGTGAAACAGGGTTTCTGGAGTTCCACGCAGTTCCTCTTAAAGGGCATGTGTCCTTTGGACTTACCTGGACTCACTTTCTCTTCATTCCAGCACTGGGGCATCAGCTTGAAATGTACCAGCGGCATATAGGGAGAAACCGAGTTGTCTGGCCTCAGGGTAAGAGCTGAGGGGCAGCTTTCCCACAGACAGAAGTGCTGGCAGAGGCCATTGTTCCTTGATGACCCCTCTTCCCCCTCAGAGCTGACACCACATATGAGAGAGAGACTCCATCGACCTGTCTAACACTGTTCGCTTGCTCTGGAGATTCCAGGAGATCCCACCCCCCCAACTTGGAGACCCATCCAAGATATTTCCAGTGGTTTTTCCATATGGTTGGCCTATATTGGCTCATGCTTTAGACTTTCCTAAAATCTCTGAAAGAAGGAGGATCTGGCCTCAGCATGTCCCATACCTCTTGGTAAGTAGCCCCAGGCCCAACACTATTGGCAGTCGAATCTGGTTCGCAGCTTGCCTCTCCTGGCACCTCTAAGCTCAGCGCAAACAGCAGCCATTTGCAGAGCACTTTGTAGCTGGTGCTGGGCAGCCGCAGGTAGAACACAAGCAGTGTCTGAACTCGTCTTGTGCTTCCTAAAATGCCTCAGAGCACTGCCCAACCACCTCCACAAGGACACACTCAAGGGGTGGGCTCAGCAGCACAAGAACCCTGATGAAGTAAGTCCTGCTCTGTTGTGAAAGCCCATGCACAGCATTCCACAGTGGTCATGGCCAGTCCTTGCAGTTGATCAATCTGAAGGTAAATCCCTTCCACTGATGTGCCAACAGTAATCAAGGCTCAAATACAAGAGAAGGGTGCACACAACCCATAAGAAAGGTGCACCTGTTATGCGCAGCTCAGTGAAAGGGTCTGTGCCACTGGACCCTACAAGACACCTACTGCATTAGACCACTCTATCCAGTCCAGGAGACATAGCAGCTCTACCTAATATATAGAAACACAAACATAGGAAGGCCAGAATAAGGAGACAAAGAAACATGCTCCAAATGAAAGAATAGAACAGATCTCCAGAAAAAGAACTAAACAAAATGGAGATGATTAATCTACCAGATGCATAATTTAAAACACTGGTTATAAGGACACTCAATGAATCTAGGGAAAGAGTAGATGAATTTAGAGAAAACCTCAATGCATAAAAAAGGAAGTGAAACCATAAAAAGGAATCGGTCAGAAATGAAGGATACACTAACTGAAATGAAGAATAATTTGCAGGTAATCAACAGTAAAGTAGATGGAGTTGAGAATCAAATCAGTGATCTGGAATATCACTGATTTAAGGAAGCAATCACTGATTTAAGGAATATCACTGAATATAAGGAAGCAAAAAACAGCCAATCAGAACAGCAAAGAGAAAAAGAATAAAAAAATGGGTTCCGGCCAAGATGGAGGCATAGGTAGTCGCACTATGCCTCCTCGTGCAACCAAAACTAAGGACAACAAAAATTGAGAAACAAGAAACAACCAGAACAGAGAGAAATGAAGTGAGCGCAAGTCTGACTACCATACATCCAGACTGGTAAGGAGGGGCAGAGTCGGAGGCCTACAGAGAGGGGTTGAGGGGTCCCAGCAAGAAAAAGTGGTGACTGGCAGGCATGGGCGTGCAGGGTGCAGACAGCAGTTGGCAGACTGGTGGCAGACCCTGGGTGTGGGAGGCAACGAGCAGATCAGTGAGGCACGCAAGGCAGCTGACTGGCTGCAGCCACACATTCGCATGCAGACAAACTAAGCGAAAATGGGCAGCAACACAGACCGTGCAACCCAGGGACCCAGCGCCGGGAAACAAAGCCTAAGAGCACCAACTGAAAACACCTGTGGGAGCTGAGGCCAGGAGATTCTCTCAGCCTCACAGGAGGCTCCTTGGGGAGACCCACAGAGTCCGAGAAAGTACACAAGCCCACCCACCCAGGAGCCAGCACCAGAAGGGCCCAATTTGCTTGTGGGAAGCAGCAAAGGGGACTGAAGTCCTACAGAAAGCAGAGCAGGTGCCATTGTTCCCTCTCAGACCCTGCCCCCACATACAATGTCACAACCCAGCGACTGGGATGCCCCACCCTGGTGAACACCTAAGGCTCCACCACCCATACATAAACACCTGCAACCAGACCAAAGGAAAATAAAAATAAAAAAGATGGCTCAAACAGAATTGAAGGCCCCACAACCAGTTTTTTGAAGCAACCGAGAGATAGCCAACCTGTCAGATGCACATTTCAAAGCACTGGTGATCAGGATGCTCACAGAATTGGTTAATTTTGGTCACAAATTAGATGAACAAATGCAGGCTACAATAAGTGAAATAAAGGAAAATGCACAGGGAACCTATAGTGATGGAATGAAAGCTGGGTCTCACATCAATGGAATGGGCCAGAAGGAAGAAAAAAAAACAACAACCAGAAAACAATGAAGAAATACGAATTCAAAAAAATGAGAAGAGGCTTAGGAACCTCCAGGACATCTTTAAACAATCCAACATCTGAATTATAGGGGTACCAGAAGGAGAAGAGGAAGAGCAACAAGTGGAAAAGTTATTTGAACAAATCATAAAGGAGAACTTCTCCAATATGGCAAAGGAAATAGACTTCCAGGAAGTCCAGGAAGCTCAGAGAGTCCCAGAGAAGTTGGACCCAAGGAGGAACACACCAAGGCACATCATAGTTACATTAGCCAAAGTAAAAATGAAGGAGAGAATCCTAGAAGCAGCAAGAGACCAGGAGACTGTTACCTACAAAGGAGTTCCCATCAGACTGTCAGCTGAGTTCTCAAAAGAGACCTTACAGGCAAGAAGGGCCTGCAAAGAAGTATTCCGAGTCCTGAAAGGCAAGGACCTATATCCCAGATTGCTCTATCCAGCAAAGCTTTCATTTAGAATGGAAGGGCAGAGAAAGTGCTTCTCAGGTAAGGTCAAGTTAAAGGAGTTCATCATCACCAAGCCCTTATTATATGAAAAGTTAAAGGGAGAAAATGAAGAAAATGAAGATTAACAATATGAACAGTAAAAAAAGACTTCAAACTCACAATTATTAACAACCATGACTAAAACAAAAGCAAACTAAGTAAACAACTAGAACAGGAACAGAACCACAGAAATGGAGATCACATGGAGGGTTAGCAACAGGGAAGTGGGAGGAGGAGAGAGGGGGAAAATATAGAGAATAAGTAGCATAGACAATAGGTAGAAAATAGACAGGGGGAAGGCAAGAATAGTATGGGAAATGTAGAAGCTAAAGAACTTATGACACATGGACATGAACTAAAGGGGGGAGTGTGGGTGGGATGGGGTGGGCAGGGTGGAGGGGAGTGAAGGGGGGAAATGGGACAACTGTAACAGCATAATCAATAAAAAAAAAAGTAAAAAAAAATGAGGATAGTGTAATGAGCCTCTGGGACAACTTCAGGTGTATCAACATATGCACCATAGCGTGCCAGATGGAGAAGAGAGAGTAAGCGAGAACTTGAAAACCTATTTGAAAAACTAGAGGGAGGCAAGATGGTAGAGGAGTGAATGGAAGCCACACTAACCTCCTCCCAGGATCAATCTGGAATTGCAACTAAATTGTGGAGAAATCACCTGGAACAAACAACTGAACGATAGTGAGAAAGAAACCTAATAGCCTCAGACAGACAGAAGAGTCATCTTCAGCACTAACTGACTGGTAAAGAGTGTGGTGGGGACTTGAGAAGGCTGGTTGGATGCCCACAGTTGGCAGTGCCAGTGGAATATTAAGCAACTGGTTGGAGCCTCTGAGAAGTGTGGGGTCTAAACACTAAACTTGGATCCCCAGCCTATGCACTAAAGCCCAAAAAGTACAGATAACAACCAGCAGTGAAAAGCAGCAGGGTTGCTCTCTGCCAGAGATGTAAAGCTAGAGATGCAAAGAGCCATTTAAAGGGCCAGCGAAAAGTTTCATTTGCAGCCACTTACCAGGGGCTCAGGCAAAGGTGGGAGGCAGAGTGGGCTAGAGATCCCTGAGGAGAGAGAGAGGATGGAAGCTTTGGGGAGAGCACTGAGAGAGTAGCTATGGGAAATCTGGTGCTAAGTAACACCCAAATGGCAACAGCCATTCTGCTCAGGAAGACCACTCCCTTCTGAGCAGTAGCAGACTGAGGGGAAACAATAGCCCCAACACAAGGAGGGATTCTGTCCCACCCTATGGGAATTAAGCCTGAATGCTAAATACAGAGTGACTAGATTAACAACAGAAGGAGACAGCTACAGACAGCAGATCCCTGGCAGTTTTGGAGCAGGCTGCCTAAGGTTAGACAGGGTCAACATCTGACATCACCAGAGGTGGATCAGGAAAGAAAAAACAGTGGTAAATACTAGAGGCTACCAAGACAAAATCCACTGTGGTCTTCTCCATGATTCATGATATTTTCTTTCCTGAAAAGCCTTTTAACATTCATTTCTTGTCTGTTAAAAGTTTGTGCATTTTATGTCACTAGATTTAATACTATAGTTTATTTTCTCTCCTTTCTTATAATAGTCTTAATCTCTTTACACCCTTATTAATACTGGTTCATTTGTTGTTGATATGGGATTGTGGGAGTGCGGAAGATTTTTTTGCAGATGTGAGTTTGTTGCCTGGGCTTTGTGGTTTTGTTCTGGCAGCACCTGCACAACAGCATACAAGACATTATGGGTGGAGTGATGCTCAATCAGCTGGAGGAAAGGACCCACCAAAGAATGACCCACAACAACTAAAACCCAATTACATCTAGAGAGCTGACAGAAATGGCAAAAAAAGGCAACCCAAGAACATCAAGTTCAGGAGATCAAGGAGCCTACACCACTGAATCTCGGAGGTCTCCTATCATAGAAGTTTGCAACAAACTAGGGGAGACAAAACAGATCAATTTAAGGAGCAGAGGCTAACAAGAAGAATCTGACAAATAATGGGAAAACAAAGAAACAATCATTACATGAAAAAGGAGGAATCCTCAGAAAGAGTGCTAAATGAAATAGAGGCAAGTAAATGGTGAGACATTGAGTTCAAACAATGGTTATAAGGAAGTTCAATGAACTGACAATTACCAAAACTACAGGATAGCTACATGAAACTTGCTACAAACTACACTAGCATGAAAAAGGACATAGAAACAATCAATAGGAACTAAGAGTAAATGAAGAATACAATTTCTGAACTGAAGAACACAGTAGAAGGAATAAAAACACGTTAGATGAAGCAGGGAATTGAATCAGCACGCTGAAGGATAAGGTAGAAAAAAACTCCCAGGAAGAGGAAGAGAAGGAAAAAAGACCCCAAAAGAATTAAGATAAGTTAAGGAAAATGCAGGACAACATGAAACATAATAATATTCATATAGTAGGGATATCAGAAGGAGAAGAAGATGGTAAAGGGATAGAAAACCTATTTCAATATGTAATGATTGAAATATTCCAAATTTGATGATAGAAAAAGTCACACAAGTCCAGGAAGCACAGAAGGTATGAATCAAGAGGAACCCAAAGAGGCCCACTACATGGCACATCATAATTACAATGGCAGAACTGAAAGACAGAGAGAATCTTAAAGGCAACAAGGGAGAAACAAGAAGTAATATACAAGGGAGCCTCAATAAGGCTAGCAGCCAATTTCCAAACAGAAACACTACAAACCAGAAGGGAATGGCAAGAATATGCAAAGGAATGAAAAGCAAAGGCTTGCAACCAAGACTAATCTACCCAGAAAAGCTTTCAATTAAAATGAAAGGTGAAATAAGGAGCTCCCTGGACAAAAAAAGGCTAAAAGAATATCCTGTCACCAAAAAAGCACTGCAAGATATGCTAAGGGGGCTGCTTTAAGAAAAGGAAGAAAAAGAGTGTGTGAGAGAGAGGAACACAAGCATGCAGGGAATAAAATGGTAATGAATAAGTACCTATCAATAATAACCTTAAATGTGAACGGATTAAGGCTGCAATAAAAAGTCATAGGGTAGCTGAATGGATAAGAAAACATGACCCACACATATGCTGCCCAGAAGAGACCCACCTCAGAACAAAAGATCTACACAGACTGAAAGTGAAGGGTTGGAAAAAACATTCCAAGCAAATGGACAGGAAAAAAAAAAAGCCAGGGTAGGAATACTTATATCAGACAAAATGGACTTCAAAACAAAGGCCATAAAAAGAGACCCAGAAAGACATTTCATAATGTTGAGAAGAATCCATTAAGAAGATATAAATATTGTGAACGTATATGCATGCAACATAGGAGCACCTAAATAAATATGGAAAATCTTGGATGACTTCAAGAAAGATATTGAAAGCACCACAATTATAGTACAAAGTTTTAACACGCCACTGTCAAAAATGGAGAGATCTTCCAAACAAAATAACAAGGATATTGTGGCATGGAACAATGACTTAGATCAACTGCACTTAACAGATATATAGAATCTTTCATCTCCAACAAGCAAAATACACATTCTTTTCAATGTACATGGAACATTTTAAAGATAGACCACATAATAGGACACAAAACAAGCCTCAATAAATTCACAAAAATGGAAATCATATTTAGCATTCTCGGACATAAGGACCTGAATCAAAACCAACTCCAAGGAACAAACTCAAAACACTCAAATTCATGGAGATTGAACAGCATGCTATTAAGCAATGAATAGGTTAAGTATGAGGTCAAGGAAGAAATCAAAATTCTTTGGGAACAAATAAAAATGAACTCACAATAACCCAGAACTTATGGGACACAGTGAAGACAGTCCTGAGAGGGAAGTTCATTGTGACATAGGCCTACCTGAAAAATGTAGAAACATTTGAAATAAACACCCTAACCCTACATCTACAAGAACTAATGGAACAAAGACAAAGCTCAGAGCTAGTAGAAGGAAAGAAATAACCAAGATCAGAGCAGAATTAAATGACATAGAAACTAAAACAACAATACAAGGGATCAATAAATCCAGGAGCTTGATCTTTGAAAAGATAAACAAAATTAACAAGCCTTTTTTAAATTGTATGAAATTCTATTTTTAAAAAATTATTGTTGCTCAATTACAGTTTGTATTTTTTCCCCAACCCACCCCCACCCCCTCCAAACCCACTTCCCTCCCTTGCTCCCACCCTCCCCCTTGGTTTTGTCTATGTATCCTTTATACTAGTTCCTGAAAACCATTCTCCCCACTGTCCCCTCCCCGCTCCCCTCTGGCTATTATTAAATGGTTCTTAAATTCAATCTCTCTGGTTGTATTTTGTTTGCTTTTTTCTTTTGTTGATTATGTTCCCATTAAAGGTGAGATCATATGGTATTTTTCCCTCACCGCCTGGATTATTTCGCTTAGCATAATGCTCTCCAGTTCCATCCATGTTGTCACAAAGGGTAGAAGCTCCTTCTTTCCTTCTGCTGCATAGAATTCCATTGTGTAAATGCACCATAGTTTTTTGATCCATTCATTTACTGATGGGCATCTAGGTTGCTTCCAGCACTTGGCTATTGTAAATTGCGCTGCTATGAACATTGGGGTGCATAGGTACTTTTGGATTGGTGTTTCAGGGCTCTTAAGGTATAATCCCAGCCGTGGAATTGCTGGGCCAAAAAGCAGTTCCATTTTTAGTTTTCTGAGGAAATTCCATACTGTTTTCCACAGTGGCTGCACCAGTCTGAATTCCCACAAGCAGTGCACTAGGATTCCCTTTTCTCCACATCCTCTCCAACACTTGTTGATTTGTTTATGTTGGCCATTCTGACCAGTGTGAAGTGGTTTCTCATTGTGGTTTTAATTTGCATCTCTCTGATGGCTAGTGTTGCTGAGCATCTTTTTCTGTGTCTCTGGACCCTCTGTATGTCCTACTTGGAGAAGTGTATGTTCAAGTCTTTTGCCCAATTTTTTTTTTTTTTTTTTGTCTTCCTGGAGTGGAGTTGTGTGAAATCTTTATTTATTTTGAAGATCAACCCCTGGTCTGAGGTATCATTGGTAAATATGTTTTCCCATACAGTTTGCTCTCTTTTCATTTTAATGCTATTTTCTTTAGCCATGCAGAAGCTTTTCAGTTTGATGAGGTCCCATTTGCTTATTCTTTACTTTATGTCCCTTGTCCCTTGCTTTGGGGGACATATCAGTGAAGATGTTGCTGCATGGAATATCTGAGATTTTCCTGCCTATGTTTTCCTCTAGGACTTATGACTCTATGACTCTATGGTGCCATGACTTATATTTAAGTTTTTTATCCACCTTGAATTTATTTTTGTGTATGGTGTAAGTTGGTGATCAAATTTCATTTTTTTGTGTGTGTGTAGCTGTCCAGATTTCCCAACACCATTTGTTGAAGAGGCTATTTTTACTCCATTTTATGCTTCTTCTCCCTTAGTCAAATATTAATTGACCATAGAGATGTGAGTTTATTTTTGGGCTCTCTGTTCTGTTCCATTGGTCTATGTGCCTGTTTTTACACCAGTACCAGGCAGTGTTAATTACAGTGGCCTTGTAATACAGTTTGATATCAGGTATTGTGATCCTTTTTGCTTTGTTCTTTTTTCTCAAAATTACTGCAGCTATTCGAGTTATTTATGGTTCCATATTAATTTCTGAAATGTTTGATCTATATTGGTGAAATAAGTCATGGGTATTTTAATAGAGATTTCATTGAATCTGTCAATTGCTCTGGGTAATATGGGCATTGTGATGATGTTAATTCTTCCAGTTCATGAGCATGGTAGCTATTCCATTTGTTTATGTCCTCTTTAATTTCTTTGTTTAGTGTTGTATAATTTTCTGAGTACAGGTCTTTTACCTCCTTGGTTAGGGTTATTCCTACATATTTTATTTTTCTTATTGCTTTATCAAATGGAATTTTATTCCTGATGTTTCATTGTTGATGTACAAAAATGTCTTTGATTTCTGAATATTGACTTTGTATCTGCCTGTTTTACCAAATTCATTTATTAGGTTGAGTAGTTTTTTGGTGGAGTCTATAGGATTTTCTATGTACACTATCATGTCATCTGCAAACAGTGACAGTTTTGTTTCCTCCTTTCAAATTTGGATGTCTTTCATTCCTTTCCCTTGTCTGATTGCTGTGGCTAGGATTTCCAATACTATTTTGAATAGGAGTGGTGGATGTGGGCATCCTTGTCTTGTTCCTGCTCTTAGTGGAAAAGCTCTAAGCTTTTGTCTGTTGAGTATGATGTTGGCTCTAGGTCTCTCATATATGACCTTTATTGTGTTGAGGAATGCTCCCTCTATTCCCACTTTGCTGGGTGTTTTTATCATAAATGGGGGCTGCACCTCATCAAATGCTTTTTCATATGATCATGTGATTTTTGTCTTTGCTTTTGTTCATGTGGTGTATTACATTTACTGATTTGCGAATATTGAACCATCCTTGCATGCCTGGGATGAATCCCACTTGGTCATAGTGTATGATCTTTCTAATGTATTGTTGGATGCGGTTTGCCAATATTTGGTTGAGGATTATCGCATCTATGTTCATCAGCGATATTGGCCTGAAGTTTTCTTTCTTTGTTGTGTCTTTATCTGGTTTTGAGATTAGGATAATGCTGGCCTCATAAAAAGAGTTTGGGAGTCTTCCATCTTTTTTGATTTTTTTGGAATAGTCTGTGAAGGATATGGGTTAGCTCTTCCTTATATGCTTTGTAGAATTCTCCTGTGAAACCATCTGGTCCAGGGCATTTGTGTGTTGGAGTTTTTTAATTACTGCTTCAATTTCTTTTGCTGTTATTGGTCTGCTCAGGCTTTCTGCTTCTTTTTCATTGAGTTTTGGAAGATTATATTTTTCTAGAAATTTGTCCATTTCACCTAGGTTTTCAAATTTCTTGGCATACAGTTCTTTATAGTAATTTCTTTTAATTCTTTGTATTTCTATGGTGTCAGTTGTAATCTCTCCTCTTTCATTTCTGATTGTGTTTATTTGGGTCTTCTCTCTTTTTTTCTTGATGAGTCTGCTTAAAGGCTTGTCAATTTTGTTTATCTTTTCAAAGAATCAGCTCCTGGAATCATTGACCCTTAGAATTGTGCTTATAGTCTCTATATCATTCAATTCTGCTCTGATCTTGGTTATTTCCTTCCTTCTACTTGTTCTGGGTTGTCTTTGTTGTTGTTCCTTGAGTTCCTGTAGGCATAGGGTTAGGTTGTTTGTTTGAAATGTTTCTATCTTTTTTAGGTATGCCTGTATCGCTATGAACTTCCCTCTCAATACTGCCTTTGCTGTTTCCCATAAGTTTTGGGTTGTTGTGAGCTCATATTTTTTTTTGTTACAGAAACTTTTTGATTTCTTCCCTAATTTCATTCTTGAACCATTCATTGTTTATGCTATTCAATGTCCATGATTTTGAATGCCCCCCCCCCTTGGGGTTGGTTTCTAGTTTCAATCCCTTGTGGTCAGAGAAAATGCTTGATATGATTTTAATTTTCTTGAATTTGTTGAGGTTTGTCTTGTGTCCTGTGATGTGGTCTGTCTTTGAAACTGTTCCATGTGCATTTGAAAAGAATGTGTGTTTAGCATTTTTGGGATGAAAGCTCTATATGTATCAGTTAAGTCCATTTGATTTAGGACATTGTTCAATGTCACAATATCTTTGTTGATATTTAGTTTGGAAGATCTGTCCATTTTTGACAGTGGGGTGTTAAAATCCCCTAGTATGATTGTGTTGCTGTCAATATCTTGAAGTCCTCCAAGAAGTTCTTTATGTATTTGGGTGCTCCTATGTTGGGTGCATATATATTTACAATGTTTATGTCTTCTTGGTGTATTCTTCTCTTGAATATTATCAACTGACCTTCTGGGTCTCTCTTTATGGTCCTTTTTTGGAAGTCTATTTTGTCTGATATGAGTATTGCTACCCTGGCTTTTTTTTTTCCCTGTCTGTTTGGTTGGAAAACTTGTTTCCAGCCCTTCACTTTCAGTCTGTGTAGGTCTTCTGTCCTGAGGTAGGTCTCTTGTAGGAAACATATGTGTGGGTCATGCTTTCTTATCCATTTCACTATTCTATGTCTTTTGATTGGAGCATTTAATCCATTTATGTTTAAAGTTATTATTGATAGGTAGTTATTTGTTGCCATTTTTGCACCTGTGTTCCTCTCTCTCTCTCTCTCTCCTTCCCTCCCTCCCTCCCTCCCTTTCCTGAAAGCAGTCCAGTTAGCATCTCTTCCAGAGTTGGTTTGGTGGAGGTGTATTCTTTTAGACTGCTGTATCTGGAGAGCTCCTTACTTGGCTTTCTATCTTAATTGGCAGCCTTGCTGGGCAAAGTAGCTTTGGTTGCATGCCTATAGTTCTTATTGCTTAGAATATTTCTTGCCATTCTCTTCTGGTTTGGAAAATTTCCATTGAGAAGTCAGCTCTAACCTTATTGGAGCACCCTGTATATTACTTCCTGTTTTTCCCTTGCTGCCTTTAAGATTCTCTCTTTGTCTTGGGTTTTGCCATTTTAATGATGATGTGTCTTGAAGTGGGCCTGTTTGGGTTTGTCTTGATTGGGACTGTGTGTTCCTGGATTTGTGTGACTTTTTCTCTCATCAGATAGGGGAGTTTTTCATCATTACCTATTGTAAAAGGTTTTCTATCCCTTGCTCTTCTTCTCGTTCTGGTATGTTTATTATATGGACATTATTGTGTTTTATTTTGTCCTGTATTTCCCTTAATCACTATTCATTTTTTTCTGACCCTCTTTTCTTTTTCTTGCTCTTTCTGAGTGTTTTTTTTCTACTTTGTCTTCCAGTGCACTGATTTGATCTGCTTCATTGAGCCTGCTTTTGATTGCTTCTACTGTGTTATTCAGTTCAGAAATTTTATTCTTCATTTCTTCGTGGCCCTTGTTGGGAGTGTCTATTTCTTTTTTCATGTTGATATAGTTTGCAGTGAGTTCATTGTAGTTTCCCTATAGTTTCTGGTAATTGTGTATGAGCTCATTGAGCTTCCTTATAACCATTGCTCTGAACTCCATATCCAATAGTTGAGTTGCCTCTATTTCATTAACCATTTTTTCCCTAAGGCTTACTCTTTTGCTTTCCTTTGGGGATTATTTCTTTGTCTTCCCATTGTTTTTGAGACTCTTCTTGTTAGCCTCAGCTTTTTAAATTGATCTGTTTTGACTTCCTGGGTTTATGGTGTGACCTTCTATGGTAGATTACCTGTGAGAATTCGTGGTACCATCTTCTTGGTCTCTTGAGCTCACTGGTCTTGGGCTGACATTTATGTTGGCCCTGTGTTTGTCTTTGGGTTTTGATTGTTGTTGGGTGTTTCTTTGGTGGGTCCATCCCACCAGCTGGTTAACTAAGGGTCACTCTATCTACCATCTCTTGTATTTTGTTGTGCTGGTGTGGGCAGGTTTTGTTGAATCTCGTTCTTGCATGTGTAGAAGGGTTTCAAGGCTTCTCTCTTGCTCTTTTTCTGTTGTTTGGTCTGGATAATTTCTCCACTATTTAGTTGTATTTCCAGATAGGTCCTGGATTCAGGACCTGTCTTGCTTCCACTACTTCCTTCACCTTCTTCTGTTGTTATCTGTTGGTGGTTCCTTTGTTGTTGGGTTCCCACTTTCAGCAGGTATATTGGTGTTCACGGCTTCCCCCAATTCTTTTCTGTGACCAGTGGAGGGGGAAGGCAAAATGGTTTAAGGCAGCAAGAATGTATTCTATGATACTTACAGTAGCAGCCGGTAGAGAAGAGATAGGAGATCCTTTCTCTATTTATAGTGTTAACCATGATATTCCACTGAACTAGCCACTTTTTAGAAAGTGTGGAAAGAAGATAAGATTATTGTTGGGGAGGGATGGATTATGAGATGGATCTAGAAAGCAGGGAGCTTGTGTGAGGTCTGATTATGAGGTAAGTTGAGAGTAAAGGATAGTAAATAGGTGAAATGTGTGAGAGAATAGTTAACCACTGCAGCAATAGATTTCAGGAAACTGTGAAGAGGGCTAAGATCTGGGAGGGGTGTTGTGCAGTATTTACAATTGTATAGAATATCTATTATTTACAATAATAATGGAGCAACAGTTATATGACAGAATCTATGTGATCTGGATAATCAGAATAGAAAGTATAGGACCTAGAGTAGTGGGCTAATGGAACACAAGTGAAGTGAAAGACAGTAAATTAACAATACATCATGAAAGAGAGAACAAGGGAAACCTGTCAAACAATATAATTTAACCAGCTAAACAAAGAAGACTAAACAGAAAAAAGAGAAATACAAAAACACTAATAAAATAAAAGATGTAAGAGTAATGAAAAAATACAAATATGCAATAACTTGCAAGTTCTCTGTAATAGCAAAGTGAAATTTGTCTCACTGTCTCAGCTGTTGGGATGCCCCCTCTTTGGGTCCAACTGTGGTCTTTTCACAGTTCTAGGATTTTTTTGTCTCACTTGTGGGAATTAAAAAAAAAAGAAAAAAGAAGAAGGAAGGAAGAAGACATAAAATGGGAAAGAAAGGAAGAAGGAATAAAAGAAGAGAGAAGGAAAGAGGAAAAAGGAGTTGAAAGATAAAATCTGGCCAAACAGATTTTGCTGGCCTTCCTGGCTGCAGCAAGCTGAGGGGCGATTGGTTTTGCTTTTCTCTGTTCCTGATAAGCAGTCACTCATCCTCCAGCCCAGCTCCCCAAGTCTTTGGTCCCTCAAGTTCCACAGTTTGGGTGAGTACTGCCCCAGGGCTAGCTGGGTGCCTGTCCCCAGAGCTTTGGGTGTGGGTGCCATGCCTTCTGCAGAGCACAGTCGCCCTGGGTTGCAGGAGATGCACTCTGGGAGGCCACCTTTGGTCCCTAGGTTCAGGTGTGCGCTCTTCACAGGGCCTCCTGCGCCGCCTCAGGAGCACTGCCTGGCTGAGTGAGGAGGGGTCGGAGCAATTGCTGCAGAATTCTCCATGTAATATCTCTTTTTTCACTTTTTATTTTTTGAGAAATTCCTCCTACTGAAGCCTGCTGCTCAGTACAGAGGCCTGGGCTCTCACACAGCCCAGTTCTCCAAAGACCAGGGACTATTGGGGTCAGGGCCCATCATGGCCCAACTCTCAACTCTCCTCAGCCAGCATCCACAGACATCATGGATGCTCACAGCCCCTGTGTGTTTGCTACTTAGTCCTTATTCCCCTCCCTGTGACTTCAAGCAACCAGGCCTCCCCTGGTGTTGTTCAAACCTTGTTTGGCAGGAGAGGGAGCCGTTGACCCATCTCTCTCCCAAGAACGTTGTGGTAGACCTGGCTTACCTGGGCCTTGGAGCGCTGGTCCAGGGACCTTATTGTCCTGAAGCACTCTCCTTACCATCTGGTTTTTCAATGTCCTCTACAATTTTTGGTCTCCTATCTTCATATATGCTGGGGTACTGTTGGCTGTTTGCTCTGTTTCTCCATAGATTGGCTAGATCCCCCCCCCCCCAGGTGTAGGGGGAAGTGGAATCTTCTCCCTCCTACCTCACTGCCATCTTCTACATCCTGGGTTATGTTTTCTTATCTATTCCGCTATTCTTTGTATTTTGATTGGGGCATTTAATCCATTTATGTTTAAGGTTATTATTTATAGTTACTGATTCATTATCATTTTTTCATACCTGTGTTCCTCTCTCTTTCACTGTTTTTCTTCGTGTTCTTAAAGTAGATCCTTTAGCATCTCTTGCAGAGTTGGTTTTGGGAAGGTGTAGTATTTACAATTGTTTGGAACAGCTATTATTTACAATAATATTGGAGCATCAATCATATGACAGAATTTATGTGATCTGGATAACCAGAATAGGAGGTATAGAACCTAGAGTAGTTTGCTGATGGAATACAAGTGAAGTGAAAGACAGTAAGTTAATGATACACTATGAAAGAGAGAACAAGGGAAACCAGTCAGACAATTTAACCAGCCAAGTGAAGAAGACTAAATAGAAAGAAGAGAGATACAAAAATACTAATAAAATAAAAGATGTAAGATTAATGAAAAAATAATAATACAAATATGCAATAACTGTGAGTTCTCTGTAGTAGCAAAGTGAAATTTGTCTCACTGTCTCAGCTGTTGGGATGACTCCTCTTTGGGTCCAATGTGGTCTTTTCATAGTTCCAGGTTTTTTTGTCTCATGTGTGGGAATTAGAAAAAAAAGGAAGGGAGGGATAGGAGATAAAAGGGGGAAGAAGGAAGAAGGAATAAAACAAGAAAGAAGGAAACAGAGGAAGAAGGAGTTAAAAGATAAGAAACATAATAAAAAAATAAAGAATTACTAATTTAAAAAAAAGCTTTCTGCTGGCTTCAAACTGGCCAAGGCAGTTTTGCTGGTCTTCCTGACTACAGCAGGCTGAGGGGTGATTGGTTTCACTTTTCTCCCTTCCTGTTTGGCAGTAGGTCAGCATCCAGCCCAATTGTCCAGTAGCCTCTGGTCCCACAGGTTTGGGTGCACACTCTCCTCAGGGCTTCGGGTGTGGCCTGGGGGCCTTCCCCAGTGTGCAGTCTACCTGAGGCTGCAGGCATGAGCACTTGGCTGGGTTGCCTCCAGTCCCTCAAGTTCGGGCGTGCACTGTTCCCAGGGCTACAGAAGTGTGCACAGGGCCTTCTGGTCCACCTTGGGAGCACCGCACCTGGGTGGGGAGGAGGCTGGAGTGGCTGCTGCAGAAGAATTCCCCAGACAGCTACCGAGTGCCTCTTTTTTCACTTTTTCTTTTTGAGAAATTCATCCTGCTCCAGGTTCTACTCCATACAGAGGCCTGGTCTCTCACACAGCCTAATTCTCCAATCAGACCAGGGACTATCCTGGTCAGGGCCCCTCACAGCCCAAGTCTCAATTCTCCCCAGCCAACATCCACAGACTCTGTGGGTGCTCACAGCCCCTGTGTGTTTGCCACTTAGTCCTTATTCCCTTGTGGGTGCTGCTCAAACCTTGTTTGGCAGGGGAGGGAGCCGTTGACCCATCTCTCTCCCAAGAACCCTGTGGCAGACCTGGCAGGCACCATGCCTGGGGCTGCAGCTGCCCTCATCCCAATGCTGGTACAAGAGACCTTATTGTCCTGAAGCACTCCCCTTACCACCTGTTTTTTCAATTTCCCCTGCAATGTTTGGTTGCCTGTCTTCATACATGTTGGGTTACTGTTGGCTGTTTGTTCTGTTCTTCAGAAGTCAAAACCAACAAGCCTTTAAGCAGACTCATCTAGAAAAAAGGGAGAGGACCCAAATAAACAAAATCAGAATTAAAAGATGAGACATTACAACTGATACCACAGAAATGCAAAGGATTGTAAGAAATTAGTATGAACAAATATATGCCAATAAATTTGAAAACCTGAGTGAAATCAACAAATTTCTAGAAAAAATATAGTCTTCCAAAACTGATTGGAGAAGAACCAGAAAGCTTGAACAGATCAATAACAGTTGGTGAAATCAAAACAGTAAGCAAAAAATTCCCAGCACCCAAAAGCCCTGGACCAGACAGTTTCACAGGAGAATTTTATCATATCTCATCTGTAAGTGGAACCTAGTCAATAAAACAAACAAGCAAGCAAAATATAACCAGAGACATTGAAGTTAAGAACAAACTGACAGTAACCATAGGGTAGGTGGGAGGAGATAGTGGGAGGAAAGGGGGAAGGATTTGCAGGAACATCTATAAAGGACACATGGACAAAACCAAAGAGGGTAGGATCAAGGGTGGAAAGTGAGAATGCCTGGAGTAGGGGTGGAGTGGTGGGAGAAAATTGGAGACAACTGTACTTGAACAATAAGAAAGTTAAAAAAAAGAATTTTACAAAACATTTCAGGAAGAGCTAACCCCTATCCTTCACAGACTATTCCAAAAAACTCCCAGAAGAGGGAAGACTCCCAGACTCTTTATGAAGCCAGCATCATCCTAATTCCAAACCAGATAGAGACACAACAAAGAAAGGAAACTATAGGTTAACATTGCTCATGAACATAGATGTTAAAATACTCAACAAAATATTGGCAAACTGCATCCAGCAATACATTAAAAATATCAAACATCATGATCAAGTGGAATTCATCCCAGGAATGCAAGGGTGGTATAATATCACAAATCAATAAAAGTAATACATCACATAAACAAAAAGAAAGACAAAAATCACATGATCATATCAATAGATGCAGAAAAAGAGAGAATGAAAATGTCAGCTATGTGGGTGGGAGCTGAACCCACTTGCTCATGCCCCCAACTTGGATACCTACCCCATCTTCTGAAGAGCAGAATGAACAGCAAACTGAATCCCAGCTTCTATGAAGTTTGGAAGTCAAAATTGTATAGGATGTTGAAAAACAGATGGTAAGGATATTGGGTTAGGATGTTAAGGTCCTTGGGACTGGCGTGGGGACCAAGGCTGCTGCATCCCTGGTCTGGCACCTGGCACCGAGGTCAGCTGCTGCAGAAGCTTTGGAGAAGAGCCAGATCAGTGATTGTAACTCTGCAAAAGGCAGCCCCACATCAGGTGAGACCTAGATGCTTGATGTCACTGGGGGGAATAAAGACACAGGGGGAGATGCACAGTGGTGGTGTTCCCCTCTTGGAGTGCAGTCACTAACTATGACACTACCAGAGAAATTGGGGAGCCGGGTGATACCGGGGGAAGGGAGAATTGTTGGGCCATGATGACCCTGACTCGGATAGTCTCTGTACTGGTCTGAGTTGGGCTGCATGAAAAATTGGGTGCTTGTTAAGAACAGCTGATGCAAACAAGAAAAATTTACTCTAAAAAAAGATCTCAGCTGCTGTTTAAGGAACTGTCTCAGAGACTAGGCCAACAAAGAGGGAGGAGTAGGGTTGCAACTTGCTCCAAATCAGGGTACTTCACAGACTTATCAAAGTGGGTTAGCAGGGGCTTAGAGAGGTAAGAGTCCTCAGAAAGACTTAATAGTGGAACTAAACTGTCCTGAAAAAACTTTGAGAATGCGCAGCACACAGGCCAGCAGAGATTGAGGAGGTGAGGTGTGAGTTGTTCCTAATCAGGGCTCCTCACAGGCCCTGATTACAATGTTGTGGATTAAAGGCATCAGCCTGGCACTGATAGACAGAGGCTTGGCAGCTCTCTGAAGGCCTGGGCTGAAGGATGGGCTTCTGTGAATACTGCAGCCCAGACCTAGGTCCCATCCTTGCAAAACCACAAGAAAGGAAAAAGTGAAGCCCAGCACCTCTCTGCCTGCAACATCCAGGAAGAGCAGCAGAACTTGCTTACAGGGTTTAAAGTCAGCAGGAGGCTTTTTTTTTCTTTTCTTAAGTGTGAGACAATAAGACCTGAAACTGTGAAAGGACTGAAGATAGATCCAGAGAGGGATCACAGGGCTAATGCCAAAAACTGAGAAACTGAGTCAAATTTCACTTTGCTATCCTATACAACTTGCATTTTATTGTTTATTTTTATTATCACTTTTTGATGTTTTCATTACTGTTATTTGATTATTATTTTTATTTCTCTTCTGTCTGTTTAGTTTTCTTAATTTTGATTGTGTGTTTAATTGCACTGTTTGACTGGTTTTCCTTGTTCTCCCTTTCATATTGCATTTTAATTTTTCTTCTTTCACTTCACTC
Organism: Tonatia bakeri; assembly: GCA_004024845.1. NCBI lineage: Eukaryota > Metazoa > Chordata > Mammalia > Chiroptera > Phyllostomidae > Tonatia > Tonatia bakeri. The sequence goes on along the minus strand of PVIA01010386.1, from coordinate 12,249 downwards.
ACATTCCAATAACACACTATTATTGGTCTTTTACTTTCTATTCTTTCTATTCAGATCACATATTTCTTGTCATATTATCCTTCCAGTAGTATTATAAATAATTGTGGTTCAATATTATTGTAAATACTCCCTGGGATTGACTGTCTTCCTGAACTTTATTACTATTGTGGTTAACTCCAATCTCTCCCACACTATGCCTAATTTCTATCCTTTACTCTCATGACATCTCATGATATAACCTCACACAAGAGGGCTGTTTTCTGAATTCAGCTCACATTTCTTCTCTCCTCTAATAAGAGTCTTAACTCTTTTTCACCTTTTATAAAAAGTGGCTAGTTGGGTGAAATATCATGGTTATCATTGTGCTTCTCCAAAGGATCTCCAAACAAAATACTGATAAGTATATTCTGGAACTAAATGACACATTAGATCAAATGGAATATATATATATATATATATATATTCTTTCATCACAAACAAGCAGAATACACATGTTCAAACTCACATATAACATTTTCAAAGATAGACCACATAATAGGACACAAAACAAGCCTCAACAAATCAAGAAAATGAAAATCATATCAAGTGTTTCTCAGACCACAAGGGCCTGAAACTAGAAACAAACCTCAATGAAAGATTAAAAAATATTCAAACTCATGGAGACTGATTAGCCTGGTATTAATGAATGGTTTAATAATGGGATCAAGGAAAAAATTAAAATGTTTATGGAAACAAATGGAAATGAACTCACAACAACCCAAAATTTATGGGACACAGTGAAGGCAGTCCTGAGAGGGACGTTCACGGTGACACAGCTCTACCTAAAAAAGATAGAAACATTTCAAATAAGCAACCTAACCCTACACCTACAAGAACTCAAAGAAGAACAACAAAGACAGCCCAGAGCAAATAGAAGGAGGGAAATAATCAAGATCAGAGCAGAATTAAATGACATAGAGACTAAAAGAACAATTCAAAGGATCAATAATTTCAGGAACCGTTTCTTCAAAAAGATGAGCAAAATCAATAAGCCTTTAAGCAGACTCATCAAGAAAAAATAGAGGACCCAAATAAACACAATCAGAAATGAAAGAAGAGAGATTACAACTGGTATCACAGAAATACCAAGGATTGTAAGAAATTACCATGAAGAACTATATGCCAAGAAATTTGAAAACCTGGATAAAATTGACAAATTTCTGGAAAAAAGATAATCTCCCAAAAGTGAATCAAGAAGACGCAGAAAGCTTAAACAGACTGATAACAGCTGATAAAATCAAAGCAGTAATAAGAAAACTCCGTGCAGATAAAAGCCCTGGACTGGATGGTTTCACAGGAGAATTTTACGAAACATTTCAGGGAAAGCTATCCCCTATCCATCACAGAGTATTCAAAAAAAAAAAAAAATCCAGAAAGAAGGAAGATTCCCAAACTCTTCTTATGATGCCAGAATCATCCTAATTCCAAGACCAGATAAAGACACAACAAAGAAAGAAAACTACAGGCCAATATTGCTGATGAACATAGATGCTAAAATCCTCAGCAAAATATCGGCAAACAGCATCCAGCAATACATTAACAAGATCATACACTATGACCAAGTGGGATTCATCCCAGGGATGCAAGGATGGTATAATATTCACAAATCAATAAACATAACACATCACATAAACAAGAAAAAATAAAAACCACTTGATCATATCAATAGATTCAGAAAAGGCATTTGACAAGGTACAGCAATCATTTATGATAAAATCGTTCAACAAAGTGGGAGTACAGGAGGCATACCTCAACATAACAAAGGCCATATCCCAGAAACATACAGCCAATGTGATACACAACAGGCAAAAACTAAAAGCTTCTCCATTAAGAACAGGGACAAGACAAGGATGTCTGCTTTCACCACTCCTATTCTGGAGTTTCTGTGACAAGTGGGATATTTTTCCTTATTTCTGTTTCTGACATTTCCATGCATATGAGAATACCAAGTGCTGGAAGCAACCTAAGTGCTTATCAGTAAATGAGTGGATCAAAAACTATATGGTACATTTACAGAATGGAATACTATGCAGGTGAAAGAAAAAAGGAACTCCTACCCTTTTTGACTGCATGGATGGAACTGGAAAGTGTTATACTAAGTGAAATAAGCCAGACTGTGAAAGACAAATAGCATATGATCTCACCTATAAATGGAACCTAATCAACAAAACAATCAAGCAAGCAAAACATAACCAGAGACATTGAAATAAAAAACAAACTGACAGTAATCAAAGGGGAAGGGAGATGGGGAAAAAAAGGGGAAGGATCAAGTCAAGGAACATGTATAAGGAATCCATGCACAAAGCCAAAGGGTGGTAGGATTGAGGGTGGGAAGTGGGGGTGGGTGGGTCAGGGTAAAATGGTGGAGGACGAAAGGAGACAACTGTATTTGAACAACGTGAAAAATACTTTGAACCAAAAAAAAAAACTCTCTAAAAGTTAGGAAAACGATCACCTTTTAAAGGTCGAAACCAGAGATTTCTCAATTAAAATCTTGTTTCTAGGCCCAGGGGATGTAGGATCTAAGATGAGAATGATTGGGAAGGAAAGCAAAACCCTAAGATAAGAGACATTCCCAAACTCCTGGGAGGATGTGGTGCTATCTTGGTTTTATCAGGGGTCAGCCTTTTGTGAATGACTGAGGTCTGTAATGTCATGGGAGAGGGTGGAGGGGAGAGTCAGCTAGGAACATTTCAGAGGCTTCCTGGTTCACCAAGGTGCTTTCCTTAGAGCTGTCCATAGTGCTGGCCTAAATTCTCATCTGGTATTGCCTCCCAGGCCTGTCCCCTGCAGAGCCCCTGCCGAAGCCCACAGCGTTAACTCCTGCTGCTAGCCCCAGAACTTTCAGACATATATAACTCTAAGAGGAATTTTAGCTTCATCCTTGGTACTAACAAGAAGCCACTCCCCAATCACAGTCTGTATCTTTAACTAAACTCTAATCAGAACCCAAACTTGAACACAATACAAACCTGAAATCCAGCCCCAACTCTCGTCCTCTCAATATAAATACTAAGCACTCTCTTCATTTCTTGCCGCAATCATGTTATTGGTCTGCACTTCGCCTCTCACTGCAATGTCACTTGGAACTCGAGCTCTAAAGCTTTGAGGTGGGTAAAGACTAGTTTCCCCCTCTCTCCTCTCCTTCTTTACAAACAGAGTAACAGTATCTGTGTCCGGAAGTGGGCACAGACAGGTATGACTTACTGCTTCTGCTCTCAAGGAGCTTGACCATGTGCCCATGCCACTCTCACTGTTAGATGGAGGAGCCTAGGAACTGACAACCTCATGTGTATGTCAGTGTTGACAACAGTCCATTAGGGAAAGCTTCTTTGTAGAAGAATCTGTTATATCATTTGTCAAAGGCAAAAGATAGAAAGGCCAGGGAGCACTTTGGATTCCACTTACTGTTATCCACCCGCCAACATCTCTGACTCCTGTCTTTCTGAGCTTCTTGTCCTTGGCGCACAGCAGTGTGGGTGAGGAAAGGGAGAGAGAATTATTCTCCATGAAGGAAACTTGCACAGAAGCAAAGGAAATGATTGGTTAGAGTGTTGAGCAGCGCAGGAAGCATCAGATACAGTAGATACAACTGTGTTCAACTTCATGGGTTCAACCTGTCAAAGCCCCATAGCGCTCTCTGAATAAAGGGTGTAGTTCTATTTTGAAGCTGACAATTTGAGATTCAAAGAGATGAAGTGACTTGCCTCAGATTGCAAAGATGCTAGGTGGAGGAATTGGGAATCAAATGTAAGTCTTCTGATCACATGTCTTCAAAGCCGGGGAGGGTTAGAGAGGATAGGGTCCTAAAAGAGAACAGTTTGGGGTGGACTGAAGGGGTGAAGGCAAGGGGGATTTCCAGCTGAAGGGGTGCAGAATCAGGAGAAGTGAGTTGAGGATTGAAATTGGAGTTGAGGAAGAGAGGTTATTGAGGGCTGAGCTGGGCACAAGTGGGATGGCACCTGTAGCCTTGGGGTATGGGTTTTTCCTTGGTCCTAGGCCAGGCTCTGGGGAAAGGTCAGAGGGAAACGAGAACTCCATGGCTGATCCCTCTCAGGGGTCTGCTCTTGTAGTCTACATGGAGAACACAGTGGGGGAGATAGGGAATGGCAGCTAGAAGAAGGTACATGACATTCTTGGGAGTCCATGGTAAGGCCCATGTGTCTCAGTCTACTGACTTTCCATTCCTCTCATTCCCTCTTCTTCTCTCCCTATAGCCACATCCTTGGCCTAGGCCACACTGAGCCTTAAGGCACAGTCTTTATCACCTCACTCTTCCATGCTTTGAGTTTTCTGCTCATGGCCAGAGGGACTTTATGAGATCCTTGAGAAAACTCACCTTCTTTTTTTTTAAAAAAAATTATTGTTGCTCAAGTACAGTTTTCTGCCTTTCTCCCCAATCTCTCCCCACCACCCCAGCCCTCCCTACCTCCCTCTCCCATTTCCACACACTGTTGTTATTGTCCATATGTACTTTACATTTGTTCCTGTAATCCCTTCACCCTTTTCCCTCATTATTCCCTCCCCTCTCCCCTCTGATCACTGTCAGCCTGTTCTCAATTTCAATGACTTTGGCTATACTTTGCTTGTTTGTTTGTTTGGTCCTGTTAGTGCTGACATCATAAGGTATTTGTCTTTCACATCCAGGCTTATTGCACTCTGCATAATGCTCTCCAGCTCCATCCATGCTGTCACAAAGGATAGGAGCTCCTTATTTTCTGCTGCATAGAATTCCATTGTGCAAATGTACCATTGATTTTTGATTCACTCACTTATTGATGGGCACTTGGGTTGCTCCCAGCACTTGGCTATTGTAAATTGTGCTGCTATGAACATTGGGCTCCATAGGTTCTTTTGGATCAGTGTTTCAGGGTTCTTAGAATATAATCCCAGCAGTTGAATTGCTGGGTCAAAAGTCAGTTACATTTTTAGTTTTTTGAGGAAATTCCATACTGTTTTCCGCAGTGGCTGCACCAGTCTGAATTCCCACCAACAGTGCACTAGTATAGGGAACTTATCCACATAGAATGGCAAATGTAGCTCATGCCTATAGGAAAGCCCATAGGTGCGTGGTGGCACACAGGATGCCAAACCCATGGATTGGTTCTCCCGTGGGATACCAGGCCTGCATTATACCTAGGCTGCTTTGTGATTTGCTCTTGCTCAAACTCCCTCACCCTGAGTTGAGGCAGCAAATGCTTACTGCATATCTTTAAAGTAATTTCCTGAAGTCTTTTTTAATTCTCTGAAGGATTGAAGTGTAACTGGACCAATTACTCTTATCATTCCCTTGCATTTGCAACATTTTTCCTTGTTAATCTGTAAGAAGTAATCAGTAACATCCTTTCCATTGCTATCTGTAAGAAGTAATTATCTAACACAAACCTAAGTATGATGAGTGAAAACCTTCTTTGATGTGTGCTATTAGAAAGCCAATAAAAGCCTTACAAGGCCAGGGTTGGGGCACTCTCCTCTTGAGGGTGGCTGTGCCATCCCTTTTCCTCCACAGAATTCAGTAGTCCATGTGAATTTGTCTCGTCTCATCCACAACACTGCAGAAACTGTGGGACAGTGTCCACATCACAATAGGGTACCCTTTTCTCTGCATCCTCTCCAGCACTTGTTTGTTGATTTGTTTATGATGGCCATTTTTACTGGTGTGAGGTAGTATCTCATTGTGGTTTTAATTTGCATTTCTCAGATGGATAGTGATGCTGCACATCTTTCCATATGTCTGTGTATGTCCTCCTTGGAGAAGTGTCTGCTCAAGTCTTTTGTCCATTTTTTCTTTTTGTCTTCCTAGAGTGGAGTTGTGTGAGTTCTTTACATGTCTTGGAGATCAAACCATTGTCCCAGGTATCATTGGCAAATATGTTTTCCCATATAGTTTGTTCTCTTTTCATTTTAAAGCTGTTTTCTTTAGCTGTGTAGAAGCTTTTTAATTTGATGAGGTCCCATTTGCTTATTCTTTCCTTTATGTTTCTTGCTTTAGGGGACATCTCAATGAAGATGTTGCTGTGTGGAATGTCTGAGATTTTCCTGCCTATGTTTTCCTCTAGGACTTTTATGGTGTCATGAGTTATATTTAAGTTTTTTATCCACCTTGAACTTATTTTTGTGTATGGTGTAAGTTGGTGATCAAATTTCATTTTTTTGCATGTAGCTGTCCAGATCCTCCAACACCATTTGCTCAAGAGGCTATTTTTACTTTATTTTATGCTTCTTTCTCCTTTGTCAAATATTAATTGACCATAGAGACTTCAGTTTATTTCTGGGCTCTCTGTTCTTTTTCATTAGTCTATGTGCCTGTTTTTATGCCAGTACCAGGCTGTTTTGATTACAGTAGTGTTGTAATATAGTTTGATATCAGGTATTGTGATCCCTCTTACTTTGTGCTTCTTCTCAAAATTGCTGCAGCGATTCAGGGTCATTTATGGTCCTATATAACTTTCTGAAATGTTTGTTCTATGTCTGTGAAATGTCACTGGTACTCTAATATGGATTGCATTGAACCTATAAATCGCTCTGGGTAGTATGGCCATTTTGATGATAATTCTTTTAATCCATGAGCATGTTACATGCTTCTATTTGTTTGTGTCATCCTTAATTTCTTTCTTCAGTGTTGTGTAGTTTTCTGAGTACAGTTCTTTTAACTCCTTGGTTAAGTTTGATTCTAGGTACTTTATTTTCCTTGTTGCTATATCAAGTGGATTTTTTTTTCCTGATTTCTGTTTCTGATATTTCATTGCTGGTGTACAAAAGTGCCTTTGATTTTTGAGTATTAACCCTGTATCCTGCTGCTTTTCCAAATTTACTTATGGGGTCTAGTAGTTTTTTGGTGGAGTTTATAGGATTTTCTAAGTACACTATCATGTCATCTGCAACAATGACAGTATTGATTTCTCCTTTCCAATTTGGATGCCTTCTATTTCTTTTCTTTTCTTTTTTTTTTTTTATGTCTGATAGCTGTGGCTAGGACTTCTAATACAATGTTGAATAGAAGTGGTGAAAGTGGACAACCTTGTTCTCTTCCTGATCTTAGTGGGGAAGTTTTTAGTTTTTGCCCATTAAGTATGATTTTAGCTATAGGTCTCTTGTATATGGCCTTTATATTTTGAGGTATGCTTCCTGTATTTTCACTTTGCTGAGTATTTTTTATCATAAATGGTGCCGTAACTTATCAAATACTTGTAGCATTTCCATTTAGAAGACAACTACTAGCCTTATAGGGGCTCCCTTGTATGTTACTTTCTGTTTCTTCCTTGCTACCTTTAAGATTCTCTCTTTGTTTTGGAATTTTAACATTGTAATTATGTGTCTTGAAGTGGGGCTCTTTGGGTTCCTCTTGTTTGGGACCCTCTCTGCTCCTTGGATTTGTGTGACTTTTTCTGTCATCAAATGGGAAAGTTTTCCATCATAATTTTTTCTAAGAGGTTTTCTATACCTTGATCTTCTTCTCCTTCTGGTGTCCACTATGCTGATATTAGTACATTTCATGTTATCCTGTAATTTTCTTAACTCCTTTTCATTCTTTGAGTCTTTTTTCCTTTTCTTGTTCTTTCTGGGAGGGTGTTTTTTTCTACCTTGTCCTTCAGCTCACTGATTCAATCTTCTGCTTCATCTAGCCTGCTTTTGATTCCTTCTACTGCATTCTTCAATTCAGAAATTGTATTCTTCATTTCCTTTTGTCTGTTGTTGACAGGTTCTATTTCCTTTTTAATATATTTTATTGATTATGCTATGAAAGTTGTCCCATTTCCCCCCTTTATTCTCTCCACCTTGCACACCCCTCCCACCCACATTACCCCCCTTTAGTTCATGTACATGGGTCATACAGAAAAGTTCTTTGGCTTCTACATTTCCTATACTATTTTTAATCTTCCACTGTCTATTTTTTGCCTACCATTTATGCTACTTATTCTCTATATATTTTCCTTCTCTCTTCTCCTCCTACTCCTCCACTGACAACCCTCCATGTGATCTCCATTTTTGTGATTCTGTTCCTGTTCTAGTTGTTTGCTTAGTTTGTTTTTGTTTTCATTTTAGGTGTGGTTGTTAATAATTGTGAGTTTGCTGTCATTTTACTATACATGTTTTTTATCTTCTTTTTCTTAGATAAGTCCCTTTAACATTTCATATAATAAGGGCTTGGTGATGATGAACTCCTTTAACTTGACCTTATCTGAAAAGCACTTGATCTGCCCTTCCATTCTAAATGAAAGCTTTGCTGGATAGAGCAATCTTGGATGTAGGTCCTTGTCTTTCATGACTTGGAATACTTTTTTCTAGCCCCTTTTTGCCCATAAGATTTCTTCTGAGCAATCAGTTGACAGTCTTATGGGAACTCCTTTGTTGGGAACTGTCTCTTTTTCTCTTGCTGCTTTTAAGATTCTCTCCTTATCTTTAAGCTTGGCCAATGTAATTGGGATGTGCCTTGGTGTATTTCTCCTTGGGTCTAACTTCTTTGGGACTCTCTGAGCTTCCTAGACTTCCTGGAAATCTATTTTCTTTGCCAGATTGGCGAAGTTTTCATTCATTATTTTTTCAAGTAAGTTTTCAATTTCTTGCTCTTCTTCTTCTCCTTCCGGTACCCCTATGATTCAGATATTGGAATGTTTAAAGGTGTTCTGGAAGTTCCTAAGCCTCTCCTCATTTTTTTTTAAAATTCTTGTTTCTTCATTCTGCTCTGGTTGAATGTTTCTTTCTTTCTTTTGGTCAGTAGCATTCATTTGAGTCCTGGTTTCCTTGCCTTCACTGTTTGTTCTCTGTACATTTTTTTTTTATTTCACTTAGCATAGCCTTCATTTTTTTCATCTAATTTGCGACGATATTCAACCAATTTTGTGAGCATCCTGATTACCAGTGTTTTGAACTTTGCATATGATAGTTTGGTTGTCTCTTTGTCATTTAATTGTATTTTTTTTCTGTTGCTTTGAGCTGTTCTTTCATTTGGCTTTTTTTTTTTTGGTCTGGGTGCACCTCTTATGTAGTATTGGCAGAGTCTTAGGTGTTCACCAGGACAGGGCACCCCATGTGGCTGTGTTTTGATGCTATATGTAGGGAAAGGGTACAAGAGGGAAAAATGGTGCTTGCTCCTCTCTCTGCCAGTTTTTAGGCAGTTACCTGCTACCCACAATCAAATTGGGTGTTTCTGGTGCAGATTCCTGTGCAGGTGGGCTTGTATATATTCTAAGACCCTGTTGGTCTCTCCAGTGAACTCTCCTGTGAGACTAGGAGTTTCTCCCTCTGTCACCTCAACCCCCACAGGTGTTTTGAATCAGAGGTTTGAGGCTTTGTTTCCCTGCACTGGAACCCTGGGTTGCACAATCTGTCTCATTCCCCAGTTGTTTCTCCCAGTTTATCTGCATGCAGATGTTGGAACACCCAGTCCAGAATCCGCTGCTTTGCCGTATCCATCAGCCACCACCTTGCTCACCAACTGCTGCTTTGCCCACTCTTGTCCTCCAGCCACTGCCTTGCTGTGAGTCCTCTCTGCCTCGCTGCTCATCTCTGCCCCTTCTACTGGCCTGGGTGAATGTTTCTTCTTTAATTCCTTCATTGTTGAACTTCCATACAGTTCAATTTTCTGTCAGTTCTGGTTGCCTTTTGTTTTTTAATTTGTTTTCCTTCTTTTGGTTGTGCGAGAAGGCACAGTGTGTCTACCTACACCTCCATCTTGGTCAGAAGTCCTCTATATTTTCATTTTCATGTTGATATAGTTTTCAGCAAGTTCCTACTGCTATCCCTGTAGTTTTTGGCAATTCTTAGATCATTGAGCTTGCTTATAACTATTTCTTTAAACTTAATATCTGAAGTTGACTTGCCTCTATTTCATTTAGCATTCTTTTTGAGGATTCCTCCTTTCCTTTCATTTGGGGTTTGTTCCTTTGTCTTCCCATGGTTTGTGAGACTCTTCTTGTTAGCTTCTTCTTTTTAAATTGATCTGTTCTAACTCTCTGAGTTTGTAGTGTGAACTTCTATGGTAGGAGACCTGAGAGATTCAGTGGTGCAGTTTTTTTTGATCTCCTGAATATGATGCTTCTGGGATGCCATTTATGTTGGCTTTCTGGATGTAATTGGGTTTTGATGGTTGTTTGGTCAGTTTTTGGTGGGTCCTTCCCTGGGCTGGTTGTCTGAGGGTCACTCTGTCCACCACATCTTATATGCTGTTTTGTAGGTGCAGACAGGTTGTGATGAAGCTGATTCTTTTGTCTGTCTGAGGTTATAAGGCTTCTCTCTCTATGGTTCAGTTGTTTATTCTGGGTCACTTTTCCACATTTTAGTTGTAATTCCATATTTGTCCTGGGAGGAGGTTATTGTGGCTTCCATTCACTCTGCTGCCATCTTACTGAGCTCCCCAGGATCACACGTTTAGAACCAGTTTTCTTCTCAGCAAAGACAGTTGTGTGGTGGCGGGGTTGGTGGGGGAAAGTTTGGGGGGCAGCAACTCAGATATGCAGGAAGTGAGTTCCTCTTGCTTAGAGGCAGAAGTAGTCTTCACTTTTTTTGGGGGGGGGATAAGTGTTGGATGTCTGCAGCCAGAGCTTCCACATTCAAGTATAATTTGTGTGGTGCAATTACAGAGAGGCTGCTGAGTGGGGGAGTGGGAGCTAGGGGAAGGCAGCTGCATATTTCCTGATGTTCCACTCCTTTGAAGAGCCAAGGCAGGAAGGCCCATGGCAATCTGACAGCTTAATCTCCTATGTGGGATGAGGAAATGCACCCTGATGGAAGTGGGGTGAATAGACTGGGGCTCATAGCTGAGGTGGAGGGGAGAGTGAAGGTGAGAAGTGGGTATGCAAACAAGGAGGGGAAGGAAATCTATGACCTGGGCCCCTACTGTAGCTCAACCTCCTACTCACCCAGGATGTGGGAATGATGGTGAGATTCCTGGAGGATTTTCAGCTGCAGCCTCCTTTAAGGAGCTGTTTCCACAGCTTCAGAAGCTTCTGGGAAAGCAAAGCCCCAGTGTTCCTGAGAGTGTCCACACATGGGCTCTGGTGATATCAGGAGCCTCTGAGTTGCAGCAGAATAGGGTTCATTATTATTTGGTCTCAGATATGTGCCCTGTTTGCTTTTCCTTTCTCTGTTCCCATCCTCAACCCCTCACTAGCAGGGCCAAGGACATTTCTCCAGAGCTTACAATTAGGTGGTTGGGAGGAATCTCAGAATCCTTTAAGAAGGCCCCTCCTGTCTCTTAGTTTTGGCTACACAGGTCCCACCATCTAAAATGTATGGTGATGGGAGAATAAAGGGGGCAGGGTCTCTACTCAGAGACAAGGTTAGCTTGAGGACAATTTCTATGACCATGAGGTGTGTGCGCATATACACATATGTATGTACACATATGTGTGCACACATGTGTGGTCTGAATGGGGTCAATGCTAACTGTTCTTAAGATATAGACTCTAAGGGATTATGGAAAAACAGTATAGTTTACAATCAGAGGGACTTAGGTTTGAATTTCACCTTTGCTTACTAATTTCTGGATGTGTGACTTTGGGTAAGTCACAGGAACTTTCAGAGTCTCAATTATGGGGATGAAATTGAAACTCAATTGCAGGGGTGTTGTGAGGATATGATACATGGAAAACACTTAGCACAGTGCTTGGCACCCTGCAATATCTCAATATTGGCACATGCAAAACCTTGAGAGAGATGCATCAAAATCTATTTAGGGCCTTACCTAAGCCCAGGATCTTTCCCAAGCCTGGAGCTGGTGGAACCAAGGATCAGGCCCTGAGACCCTTCCCTCAGAGTAGGTTGGAGTAAGCGTTCAATCCTCATTAGTTCCACTGAGCTTCCTTGTAACCTTTTAATTAGGAAATCATGTTTAATAGAAATTGTTCTTACATCTTTCATTGATGTTTCCCTGCTATTCTTTACCACCTTGGAGAAGGGGTAGGCAAATGAATGGCTCTAGGGCTTGGCTCCTCTTGACCCCTCCCCTGGTCCAGCTGTTGTTTGTGTGGGTAGAAAGGACACAGGACAGAGTTGTTCCAGCTTAGAGTCCTCAAGAAGAGATGGATTAAGCACTGGAGCACATCTGGATGGGACAGGTCTGCTGTCAGCAACCTCCCCTAGATCTGATTTGGGACTACACTGCTGCCAATGATGCTTCTGTGTTGATGGCTTTCTGACTCTTTTTCTGTACTTTATGACCACCAAGTAGAAGGAACTGTGGTCTCCAGCTGCCACAGAGCAGTAAGA
>PVIA01010385.1:0-52264 GCA_004024845.1 Tonatia bakeri | reverse complement strand
AGTATACCCAGTACAGGGAAGTTTTTAGAAAATTTGATTCTCCATTGTAACAGTCTTGTTTGTATTTGGAAAAAGATTGATTTAAGTGCTATGTAGTTCATGGATGTTACCATAGGCAAAAGAGAAACAATCAAGATAGTATTGCAATTTCTAGGTTACAGATGATAGTATATTGAAACAAAAAAATATGGAGAGAATTAAACAAATCTGGTATATATTTTGGATGTAGAATGAATACCTCAAAATGGAAGGGATTGGGAAGCATGAAAAATGTCCAGATGTTGACACTTCAGCAAGTGGGTGGATGCTTGTGTCTCTAGCTAAATGATAAGAGGGAGAAGGTACAAACAGCACATTGGTCTTGGGGTATGCTGCAGTATTCAAGAATATGTTAAAGTCAAGAGTGTTTGATGATCAAAAAGAAAACCTTAAGATTAGTGAATGTTAAATAAGCAGTTTGATATACAAATGTTTTACTCAGAGGTAAGTCAGGGTTGGAGACATGCAATTGGGTTAAATGGTATATAAAATCTTGCAACTGAGTCAAATAATCTAGAAAGAAAGTGTAGATAAGGATGAGAAGAAAGCTCAAGGCCATGCCATGGAGGAACCAAGCCAACATTTAAAGGTTGAGCAAAAGAGTCAAAGAAACTGCCTGTCAGGCAGGAGGAAAGTCTTTTGGAAGCCAAAAGAAGAAAGCATTTCAGAAATGGAAGATATGTTTAGGTGAAATGTTGCTCAGTGAGGACCAGCAACACAAACATTGTTGTTGACTTTGATTGATTGTTATTGTTGAAGAGAGAAAAGATTTGATGGAATGGACTTGGGAAAGAATGAAAGGTGAGGAGGTTGAGGCAGTGACCATAGATTTTTTATACAGTGAAAAGTGAGATGGTAATGGAGAAAGATGAGGGTCCATAGGGTGAGGGGATTGTAAATACAAAAAACACTAGAGTACATTTGTATGCTAATAGGATGTTGTTGTTGTTGTTGTTGTTGTTTTTATGGAAGGAACAACAGCATTCAGGAGAAAGAGGACTCAGTTGCAAGAAGAAAACATTTTAGAAAGCAAAATGTGAGGGGGATCAAGAGGTCATGTGGAGGGTGTAGCATTTTGCCAGGAAAGTGCAGTGGAAAGAGTAAGGGGCAAGTAAGTTACCTGGTCTTCAGGGACTTGTTATAATAAAGGACTCTGGATTCTAAGTTGGATAAGAGGGGAAGTGCACTCACTTGAGGTGTGTGATGGTGAACAAAATATGACTATGATGTAAATAGAGTGCAGCTTTAGTTGCAATGAAGAAATAATGGTGAGGATACAGAGGGATCTGGAGACATTGGTGGGAGTGGGACTCAAGGCTGTAGTAACAGGATTACCACTCTGCTGAGTGTTAAGAAGGAGGAATAGAGCATGTTGTCGGAGCATAAAGCCAGACAGACCTAGCTGACTTTGTAACGTCAAGAAGTCTTCTTACGGGGACTTCTGGCCAAGATGGAGGCATAGGTCGACACACTGTGCCTCCTTGCACAACCAAGATAGGGACAACAACAATTTAGAAACAGAATAACAACCAGAACTGACAGAAAATTGAACTGAAAGTTCAGAGTATGGAAGTTGGACAACCAAGAGGGTAAAATAGATCCATTCATCCAGACCAGTAGGAGGGGTGGAGTAGGGTAGCCAGGCATGGGTCAAGGCATGGAGAGCAGAGAGCATTGGGGCCGGGCGCATAAGGCATCCAGGGCATGCAAGACCAGCAAGTGGACCCTGAGCACGCAGGCAGCAGCTGGAAGACCCTGGCCTAGGGGTGGCAAACGGCAGACCTAGCAAGGTGGGAATTGTGAAGCAAGGCACTGTGTGCAACCCAGGATCACAGCGCAGGGAAATAGAGCCTCAGGACACTGATTGAAAACACCTGTGGGGGTTGAGGCGCAGGGAGATACTCCCAGCCTCACAGGAGAGGTCCTTGGAAAGTCCCATGGGGTGCACAAGCCCACCCACATGGGAATTGGCACCAGAGGGGCCCAGTTTCCTTGGGGAAAGTGGCAGAAGGGACTGAGGCCTGACGGAGAGCAGAGCAAGCGCCATTGTTCCCTCTCAGACCCCGCCCCCACATACAACGTCACAACCCAGCGACTAGGGTGCCCCACCCCAGTGAGCACCTAAGGCTCCGCCCCTCATACATAACAGGCTCCACCAGACCAAAGGAAAAAAAAAACATGGCTCAAACAGAATTAAAGTCTCAGAGTCAGTACTTTTAAGCAACCAAGAGATAGCCAACCTATCAGATGCACAGTTCAAAGCACTCGTGATCAGGATGCTCACAGAATTGGTTGATTTTGGTTGCAAATTAGATGAACAAATGCAGGCTACGATAAGAGAAATGAAGGAAAACGCACAGGGAACCAATAGTGATGGGAAGAAAACTGGGACTCAAATCAATAGAGTGGACCAGAAGGAAGAAAGAAACAACCAAACAGAAAAGAATGGAGAAAAAAGAATTTAAAAAAATGAGGAGAAGCTTAGGAACCTTCAGGACATCTTTAAACGTTCCAACACCCGAATTATAGGGGTACCAGAAGGGGAAGAGAAAGAGCAACAAGTGGAAAACTTATTTGAACAAATAATGATGGAGAACTTCCTCAATCTGGCAAAGGAAATAGACTTCCAGGAAGTCCAGGAAGCTCAGAGAGTCCCAAAGAAGTTGGACCCAAGGAGGAACATGCCAAGGCACATCATAATTACATTAGCAAAGGTAAAAATGAAGGAGAGAATCCTAGAAGCAGCAAGAGATAAGGGGACAGTAACCTACAAAGGAATTCCCATCAGACTGTCAGCTGATTTCTCAAAAAAGACCTTACAGGCAAGAAGGGACTGGAAAGAAGTATTCCAAGTCATGAAAGGCAAGGACCTACATCCAAGATTGCTCTATCCAGCAAAGCTTTCATTTAGAATGGAAGGGCAGATAAATTGCTTCTCAGATAAGGCCAAGTTAAAGGAGTTCATCATCATCAAGCCCTTATTATATGAAATGTTAAAGGGACTTACCTAAGAAAATGAAGATTAAAAATATGAACAGTAAAAAAAGACTTCAGACTCACAGTTAGTAACAACCATACCTAAAACAAAAGCAAACTAAGCAAACAACTAGAATAGGAACAGAACTACAGAAATGGAGAGTTATCAACAGGGGAGTGGGAGGAGGGGGGTAAGGTACAGAGAATAAGTAGCATAGACAATAGGTAGAAAATAGGGGGAGGGCAAGAATAGTATGGGAAATGTAGAAGCTAAAGAACTTATGACACATGGACATGAACTAAAGGAGGGAAATGTAGGTGGGAGAGGGTGTGCAGGGTGGAGAGGAATGAAGGAGGGGTAATGGGACAACTGTAATAGCACAATCAATAAAATATATTTTGTTTTAAAAAAAGAAGTCTTCTTACAGAAAGGGACATTCAGGAAGAGTTCTATAAGATGTAAAAGAGCTAGTTAGGTGAAGGAAAGGAAAGTGTTATATTTAGAAGGAAAGCCTTGACTATTAAACTGTATGAAAAATTGGAGCAGTTAAATAATTTATGTGGTCGTGCAACCAACATTGGAGTGCCTTCCATGTTCCAGGCATAATTTTAGCGAGATAGAGCAATTTATGATAGATACAGTTCCAAGTTGGAGCTTGCATTCTAGTGTAAGGAGCTAAAATGAATTCTGCTAGAAAAATAGAGAGCAGAGACAGAAAATGGTACAGACAAGGATGCAGAGAATGGAAAAGGACATCACAGTGGGCCTTGAGAAAGGATTTAGATTTTTCTCTTGCATTTTTGCACTGTGGATGCCTCGTATTTACTGATGAATAGTAGTGATTATAGAATACATCCTTTTATTCCTTTTCACAGAGGAAAAGCTTTCAACATTTTACTATTAAGTATCAGTTTCTGATTGTTTTCTTTTGCTTTTGTAGAAAATCTTTATCAGATTAAGAAAGTTGTTTCAAATTCCTAGTTCATAAGAGGAATTCTTTTTAAAGATTTTATTTATTTATTTTCAGGCAAAGGGGATGGGAGGGAGAAAGAGAGGTAAAGAAATATTAATGTGTGGTTCCCTCTCATGTGCCCCCTACTGGGGACCCGGCCTGCAACCTAGGCATGTCCCCTGATTGGGAATTGAACTGGCGACCTTATGGTTCACAGGTCAGCATTCAATGCACTGAGCCACACCAGCCAGGGTGTAAGAGGTATTTTTGTAAGTCATATCCGGACATGGTATTTTACCTAACCTTTTTCCTATACCTACTGAGATGACCATTCTTTCATTTTGTTAGTGTGCAAAATGACAATGATCAATTTTCAAATGTGAATATAATCTTGTCTCCTTATAAAGCTACTTGACCATGAAAACATTTTATTTTATATATTGCTAATTTTGAGATTTTTGTATATATGCTTATGAGATTTGTCTGTGATATTTTTATTTCAAGATATTCATTAGATTTTTAAACAAGTTCCAAAACAAGTTGGAAAGTCTTTCCTCATTTTTTGTTCTCTGCAAGAATTTATATAAACTTGATGCTATTTTTTTGTTTTTAAATGTTTAGATTGATTTTATCTGTGAAATAATCTGTGCCTAGAGTTGTCTTCCTAAAAAGCCTTTAAGAATAGATTTAATTTAGTTAATAAAATAAGGATATTCAGAAATTCTTTCTTTGTTGCTTCAATTTTGGTGAAGGTCTTTTTATTTCATCTACGCTTTTAATTTATCATTCCAAAATCAGTCACAATCTTCTTATTCTCATTTAAGTGTCTGCAATCTTTAATAATTTCTCTTTTTTCTTTCCTGATATATATATTGCTTTTGACTTAATCAGTCTTGTCAGTGGATTATCAATATTTTTAATCGTTTCAAAGGACCATCTTTTGGATTGATAGTATTGATAACTTTCAATTTTACTGATTTTCGCTATTCACTTTATAAAATTTCTTGTTTTATTTTATTTTTGTTTAATAAATATGCTATTCTTTTTCTAATGCCTTAACACAATTCTTTTCCAAGGCAGAATCCAGTCAGGAAAATAGCAATCATATTAAATATTGAAAACAGATGGGATTTAACACAAAGAATTGCTTACTTTCCATCTTAAACCTCAGATAACTTTGATGCTTTCCAACCCTAAAATTTAGATTTGTCATTTCTAGAATTTCATATAAATGAAATTATCTAATGCATACTCCTTTTTACCTGGCCTTTTTCTTTCAGAGAAATGTTTTTGAGATTCATTTCTGTTATTATATATTATCTATAGTTCTTTGCTGTTGCTATTATTCCATTGTATAAATATCACACTATTTATTTATTTACCTGCTGATAGACATTTGGGTTATTTACAGGTTTTGACTGTTAGGGATAAAGATTCTATAAGCAGCAGTATATAAGTCTTTGTGTAGACATATTTTATTTTTTTCTTAGGTAAATAACTATATGTGGAATTTCTGGATCACATGGAAATTTTATTGAGATTTTAAATGCAATTCTTCAGAATGTTTAGTTAGTGGTAACTGCTTTTATATTCTGTTAATATATTATTACTTAGCCTTATTTTTTTAATGTGTACTATAACCGCATAGGTAAGTTTGTGAGTTGTTAGGTGATGCTGCATGAAAAACCCAGGCCTAAACTCATGATCATTAACATTTATTAAATGCTGATATAGTGGTAGCAATACTATAATCACTTTATATTATTTCATTTAATTTTCATGATAACCTAAAGATATCTGTATATTATTCTCATTTTTCAGATGATGTGTGAACTTAGATGAAATTATTTTAATTAACTTACACAAAGATACAAAACAAGTAATTTACAGAGCTCAGATTTGAACCAAACCGGTAGGCTCCCCAAGTCTATGTTCTGAACTCTACTGCCCTAAATAGACAATAAAATGGTAAATATACTTAATAGTTGAGACAAGGGAGAAAAAAAGATATATGTACTGCAGGATAAACAGCAGTATCCATTTAAATAAAGTAGACTTTCAAGGTCTAATTTGGGTCAGTATATCCAAGTTAGGGATTAAATATACAAAGTAAAAGGTAGAAAACAAGGTTAGGTATATTTTAAAACTGTGATTAATTTGTATATCTTGTTAAAACCTGATAGTTCCCAAACCTAGAAAGGCTTTTTATCCCATAATTCAGAATTCAAATTATCTATCTAAATATCGTATACAGTGGTAGGCAAAAGTAGGTTTACAGTTGTTTGTATGGAAAAATGTGTAACAGAAAAATAAATAATAATACGAGAATAGACTCTGCATTTTGCATACTTACAACTGTAAACTTATTTTCTTCACCTCTGTATACACTAAATATTCTTCATCCATTCATGTATTGTGTTGGTATTAATTAGAATGTCCTTAGTAAACACTAGTAGCACCTATTTGATTAAATAAAAAACATGCAGCACCTATTTGATTAAACAAAAAAGCATGTCACATGGTTGAGTTTTCTTCCCCTTTTTGCAGCTGTGGCTTGTCTGAGCTTCTGCACAGATGTTCCATGGTTATACAGAATAAATGCCTGAACAGCTGTGACATCTTCCCCTTACTTCTCAGCTGTTGGCACCGAGGAATGAACAGCACCACTATAATGTTATTGTATTAATCATGATGAGACGAAAAGTTTGATTATGCTTTTCAGAGAAAAAGTAACACTTGGTTAACATCAACTTTGTGACTATATGAATCTCTCATCTTTTTAAGGAAGTTATTTACAAACTTGCTAATAAGATACCTAGCAGAGGCTTATAAAAATTATAATGTTTTATCTTCTAAACTATCAACTACATTACAATTTCTATGTAAACAAAAAGTAGGTTACCTAGGTATAGTGCTTTCCAGTTATCACAGTCCCTATTGACATGGAAGACTGCTGCTGAGATCATTACATCATGATTTCCAGGGGGAAATGGTATCTTTATTAGAAAACCCCAAACCAGTTGGATTTACTACTGAGAGAACTATCAGGCCAAAAACTGGGAATAAAAACATCCCACATCTTACATGCCACCTAAAAAGAGCTACTTATAGAAAGAAGAGGGGATGGGGATGTGATTTATAAGATAGTAAGACAGAAATATGAATAACTTAATAAACAAAAACCAAATCTTAGAGACTCAGAACTCAGAATACAAAATAATTACATACTTCCACTTTATATTATCCAAGGACATAATTCCCTCATATTGGCCATCTCTGATGTTATAAAGCACACTAGAGAAAAATCATGAAAACAATAGTCAATTTGGTAAAAAAAAATAATTACAACTTCCTAGATTTTAGTACCAATGTTTAGTTATTACAAGCTGCACAAATTCTCAGAAATATAAACTGCCTTCAAAATACTCTTTCTTTCAGACTGATTATAAAAAGACACATTTACCACTCTCAGAAAGTCTGATTTGCGGTTGCAAGAAGTGCAGGAAAAAGGTCTATGAGATGCCATTTACAGAGTGTCATAAAAGTGAAATGTAGCTAATGAGCCCTTCACAATGGTTTGCATCATGTTCATTTCTGACTTTGCCTTTATGGCAGCTACTGTTCAGAAAATGTCCATCCATTCCATGTAAATCTGGCTGCTCCCTGCTCCAGGACCAGTGTTAGAAACTCAATTTAAATTAAATCTAATCACTCCTGCCAGCCGCAGTGCACTTCCCCAACAATCCTCATCCACCGGTACATTGCAGCAATACTTTGTTTCTTGCATCTCTCAGCCTTACTCCAATTCAACCACAGTCTAATTGGCTGGCTGGGGATTCCACTGTCACAGAAGCTAAACCCCAAGCTCATTGAGGAAATTGGAAGCTGAGTTTGCATTTTGAGTTTGGTTCCAAGGGTACATATTTTTAACCCCTGTAAGTATCCTGATAGAAGGTAAGATAATGTAGGAAGCTGTACCTTCAAATACACCAGATCTGTTTTCTGACACATTTGATTGTTTGGTTCCATGCTGGGGACCGGAAAGGAATTGAAGGCTTGTCTTCAGATTTTGCCACAAAAAAAAAAAAAAAAAGCAAGCATCATCTGGAAGCCCCTTTCCACAACCATTAGGTTATCACTTTTTAAAATGATCTCTTGTGACCTAAAGATTATTGCTTTTTGAAGGGAATTTAGCAAAGTTTCCTGTGGGTACCAATCTAGACAATTTAAGACTTTGTTTTCTGCTTCTGGATTAGGGCTGTTAGCATCAGATTATTTAACATTTTTTTAATTCACAGAATGGGAAATATTCCTAGATTGTTACAATTGTACCTGAAGCTAGAAAACACAAGAGAATTTTTTTCTGGATTATACTGTGCAAATAAAAGGGATATATTATTAGCTCTGTGTCACCGAGTTTTAATTTCACTGACAGTAAACAAAGGACCAGCTGGTGGGATGTCTGGCTGTGTGGTAAGCGTGGGAGGGTTACAGAATCTGACACGAAGTCCTTGCCCTTAAGTGTTTTCCACCGTATGAAGAAAACATTTAGAGAGAAAATACACAGTGTTATGTGTAAAGTAAGTACCAAGTTTCTAACACAAACAATTGATGAAGCTATTCAGAGCAGGGGATAATGACTGAGAGAGGTATCCATCCCACGGTACTCACTCTTTACCAGCCATTTTCCTTTCTGCCTCTTTGGTTAAAGGTAGCACAGAAGAAGAAGAAAAAAATACACCCAATAATTTCTTAACTCAGGCCACAAATAACTCCAAGTAGCTTTGTTCTCATTCAGCATAAACATATAGTGTGGTCATTACACAATGCATTGTAATCATGACTGAAACCCAAGTCTGCCCTATCCCAAACACACAGTTTGCCAAATTGAGTTAAACAATGAAAAGAAAGCCACTGTTCATAGCATATTTAGTATTTGTGTCTATAAATGGTTTAAATACAGAGAGCATAATCTTTTTAGCCCAAATGTAAATTTACTTGAACCAGAACCAGACTAGAGTTTACTCCTGGGGAACCAAGGGGAATTTGTCTTTCTTCCTCCCTCCCTTCCTTGCTTCCTTCCTTCCATCTTCCCTTCCTTCTTTCTTTCTTTTGTTTTTGTTTCTTTCTTTTTGTTTTTGCATTTGTTTATAGCATTTACTTTCCTGTCTTAAAGTGTAAAGATGCTGTTAAGTATATGTGTACACCTCTTTTTTCGTTATTTAAATATTCTTTTTAAGCATATTTTATTGATTATGCTATTACAGTTGTCCCATTATTTTTCTACCCTTTATCCCCCTCTGCCCTGCATCCTCCCTTCCAACAGTATTCCCCCACTTAGTTCATGTACATGGGTCACATGTGTAAGTTCTTTGGCTTCTCCATTTCCTGTACTGTTTTTAACACCCCCCTGTCTATTTTGTACCTATCAATTATGCTTCTTGTCCCCTGTACCTTTCCCCTATTCTCCTCCCTCCCCCTCCCCACTGATAACCTAAACTAAACACAATCTGCTGTTTTTCACATGCCTTCTTTTCATTTCATATCACATAATCTCCCTATGCTTACTTTTTATTTTCACTCTTGGTCAATTAAATATCTTAGTATAAATTTTTTAAGTGTTGCCAAGCTTTTTTCTTTTCACAATTACCTTATTTAGCTTTATCCTATGATTTGACCTGTTTTGATCCTAGTAGACAAAATGCAGGCAACTCTCCCTAAAAAAAGACAGCTTTTTTCTCAGAGAAAAATATCATTAAATGGACATGACCCTTACTATGTTTTCATTTCTGAGGATCTGTTACTGAGTTGGCTTTCATTTACCATAGGAATTTAAATTAAATTGGTTATCCCTTTAAAATTGAATATCCATCTAAATAGTGAATACAGAGTATCTACCTTGCTCTTATTGAATACAAACCCATGTAATTGTAATAGGCACTCACAAGGACAGATCAGGTCTCATTGTCTCATTCCTTGTTATGTAAAGTTATTTGGAATTCTCTCACTTTTTTTTTCTCTTTAGAAGAAAAGTTCTTAGGTATCTTTGTCTGAATCAAGACATCCTATGAAATACCCAAAGTGATTTTCTTAAACCTTCATTGGTAGATAATGCAAATGATGATTATAATGATGATAATATGAATTTGGGGGCCACCTAGTCCCAAATAATATGTCCAAGCATGTTGAAAGATAGAGTTTTATAAAAGATTTTGTTAGTATTTTCAAACATGTCCCATTCTCAGAAAGCTGCTCCCTTCTCTTGTAGTTAGCTTTCTGAATAATAACTAAACCCTTTTAACATTGTCCTGGCTGGTGTGGCTCAGTGAATGGAGTGCTGGCCTGTGAATCAAAGAGCCACCAGTTCTATTTCCAGACAAGGCACATGCCTGGGTTGTGGGCCAGGTCCCTAGTATGGGGGCATGTGAATGGCAACCACACATTGATGTTTCTCTCCTCTTTCTGTTTCCTCTTTTTCACTGAGGAATAGAGGGGAAGGCCTGAATCTTTGAGGTTGTAGTCCCAGAATCTACACCCAGGGGTGTCCAACCTGCAGCCCACAGGCCACATGAAGCCCAGGAAGGCTGTGAATGCGGCCCAACACAAAACTGTAAATTTACTTAAAACATGATAAGATTTTCTTGTGATCACATGTCACAATGTATTGAATATGTGGCCCAAGACAACTCTTCTTCCAGTGTGGCCCAGAGACGCCAAAAGGTTGGACACCACTGATTAAATAAATAAACCTGTTCTACCTTTAAATGTTTCATTTCATATCTACACAACACTGCTCTCTGACCATTATGAAAATTTTCATATTTCCAATTCCTATCTACCCATGTTCTGTTGCATAGTTTTTCTCAACATAAGGATATGAATATATGTTAATAATTGTCTAACCAAGTTACTGTAATGGCTCAGACTACCAATTCATTCTCCTTAAATTAGAACAATCATACACAGCAAACTACTTGGGACCATGTAGACTTCCTCTGTTGCATCATCCACATAAAAACATCCTGAGTAGATTGACTGTGTCTCCAAATCTGCCCTCTTTAAGTTTTGAGAGTGTCTTCTTATGACCACTGAATTGAATAACTTTAAATGGCGTTCACAAATTATCTCTGAAAAATGGCTTCACACAGAAAAGACTATTATGCAGGTGTCAGGTTTCTGAATAGTGTTTGATGACACACTAGAGAGCATTTTCAGTTTAGCAAAATACTTTGAATATCAAGGGTCTTTGCTTCAAAGTTATGCATAGTTCTCCTAAGAGTTAATGCTATAAGAAAAGGAAGGCCTTTCAAATCATAAAACATCCAGATACACAATAGGTAATGATTGGATAAGTTGGTCTGCACTGCTAAGAATGAGTTCTGCTTTCTAGTGGAAAAATCAAAATGAAATAAAAGACACCACAAAGGTTTACAGGGAGTTTAATCAACATGAGAGTAAAAACAAAATCAGATAGTTTCAAGAAGTCTATTAACACACACAACAAAACAACAAGAACCCACTCCCTTACTGACACCCAAAATTCCTCTACAAGAACCTAAGCTTTTAATTCCACATTAGGAGGTGAAGCTCTCTGCTCCTAAAGATTGTTGCAAGTTGATACAAATTCACACTAAGATTAAAATAACTGTTATTATAGTCTTTCTTTCAAGCAGATTACTTTTACAAATCTATGGGTTCCTGCTTAGATTTCCTTAAAAAATGATATAGGCCACTGAAGACAGTTTACAAAAAAAAGGAAGAGAAATGACTTCTAATCCTATCACTGGATTACAAGTTTTAAATCTTAGTATATGGACTTCTGGAATTAATATGTCTGTCTTTCTGCTTTTGAATTTGTCTCTCTCCTCACTAAGCAATCATGCGAAATAAGACAAAAACTCATGAAAATCTAGTGAAGTGCACAGATATAAATCTATCACAACAATATTACAAGTCTTTTGACGGTTACATAAATTCTTTTCCATATGAGAAATGCTATAAAATATTAGCAATTCTAATTATATCACTCTAATTTATACCAAGGCCATGGATATGGAAGAGAGGGGGAAAACTAACTTCCAAGGAAAATTAGGCAAATTAATATAGTTGTTGGGGCATACAAATGAGTAGGAGATTTCCATGTGAAGAGTGAGGTTTTCCTTTAGGCAATCCAAAAAGAAGCAACAGCATTATGAAATGTAGAAATGTAGATCATTGGGGAGAAGTTGGAACACAGGATCCTGAGGGCATTGGTGAGAAAGAGGGCTGCAGATATAGATAGCAGGGAATTAGACTATGAAGAAATTTGTTTCTAGTATATGGGCCCAAGGAGTGTATGTTCACTTACCAGTAAACAGATCCATTTGAAAACAAAATTAGAAATTTTTAGCTGATTGATCTGATAGAAATTCAGAAGATGAACTTAAATAAAGGGACTTAATGTTAACAAGACCAAATATGTATCTTAAAATAAAATATACCTGTAAAAATCATTGCTTTGAAGATGGCTTGAAATTTATTTTTTTCGGTAAGATTATTTGCATTTATCAAGCCTTCTATTATCAAACCATTTCTTTCTCATTTCAATTTGTGTTTGGTTTATTTTTCCTCCTACACAGCAATGAACTCAATATTACTACAAATCAAGCATGTATATAAGGCATTAAGTAAAAATCATGTTTTAAGACAATACAAAGTGCTTTACCACTTAGTGGTAAAGAATACTGAGAAAAAAGACTAACATTTTTCTATGCACCAACAAGCTTGTAAAGAAACGGCTGTAAAAGAATAAAAATTAGGCCTTCTAAAATCATCCATTCTCTGTAACTTTAATTAACATACTAAAATGGCTCTAATTTAACATTGATGTAAGCTGCTTTCAAATGGTGTTTTTTCAACAATAGTAATTTTAATTTCCACAGACATAAGAAGGATGAATATTTTGCCTGAGAAGTCACTCAAGATCTGATATTACTCCTCTAATTTGCCATATTCTTGTTTAGAACTTGGAATGAAAATAAATATGAAATATAAATACTGCTTCTTTCTCACTAAATAGGAATTGCGCCTATCCCTGAAGGTAATCAATATTATTGTTTAGGGACAACTATAATGAACATAGGGAAAGCTGCAACACATCTCTAGGTCTCTGTCAGAAGACATTGGTGAATACCAAGACCAGGAAGATCTCAAGGGTTAAGATATCAGAGAGAACAAACCCCACAGCAGTGGGCCTCACATCCCATATGGCTTTTCCTAAAGAGCCAAGCAGAAAACAGTGACTGAGAGGAGATGAGCAGAGCTAAAGGCACACAGACTGAGGATGTGGTCCATGGAGAATGAGGGGCCCCGGTGAGCACTCCAGATGCTGGCCAAAGTGATGGCCAAAGAACTAAAAAGGAAATAGGAATAAATTACCACGTACAAATACTGAAGCCCTGTTATTAATCATCTCAGTTCAAAACTGAATTAAATTTATGTGCCCCAAGCATCACGCCTGCCAGAACCTAAAGCAAGTTGCCTCAGATGAACACATTAAGGAAAATACTTAGGCAGATCAAAATGAACCCATATGGTAAGAAAAAGAAATAAAAAGAGTAACCAAAAATATAAATGAACATTAGTCCCCCTTATCCATGAGGACTATGTTCCAAGACCCCCGGTGCATGTCTAACCAAGAATAGTAGCAAACTATATATACAGTTTCTCCCTCTCTCACTCTCTATATATAGTGTAAAGTGAAAACATCACTGTTTTTGGGTTAACAGATATATCGGGATCTGCTGGGAGAGCTGTTGCTCTGGCTAGGCGTGTGGAGTTTCCTTTTTTAATATGTAACAACTACTCTTGCTGTACAGTAGACCCCCCTTTACCCACCTCCCATGGCTGCCTGAAACCATGGACAGTACTGAACTTTATATATGCTATTTTTCCTATACATACGTACCTATGATAAAGTTTATTATAGAAATTAGGCATGGTAAGAGATTAACAATAATAATAAAACAGAACCATTATAACAATATAGCATAATAAAAGTTATGTGAATATGGTCTCTCTCTCTCTCAAAATATCTTGTACTCAACACAACCTTCTTGTGATGATGTGATGCCTTCATGAGGGGATGAACTAAAGTAACTGACATAGGCCATGTGAGGAAACATTAGTCTACTATTGACCTTCTGACCATATATCAGAAGGACCCTCTGCTTTGTGTGATCCTGGATCATATAGGGCCATGACGATGTTGAAGATTGGACGTCAGGAGCAGAGGATGACAACGGTTGGGGATCCTGGATAGTTGAAGGTTTCTCTGTTTTGCTTTTTTTTTTTTTTTTTTTTACTAACAGGCAGAGAGATTAAGCAGTAGGGATACACCGAACAAAGGGATGATTCATGACCTGATAAGAACAGAGTGGAACAGTGTGAGATTTCATCACACTACTCAGAACAGCATGCAATTTAAGACTTATGAACTGTTTATTTCTGGAATTTTCCATTTAATATTTTTTGGACTATGGTTAACCATGTGTAACTGAAACTTTGGAAAGCAAAACTACTGGTACAGGGGGACTAATGTACATAAATATCAGTTGTTTAAAAAATAAAATAAAATAAAAATGTTGTGGTATGCTATCTAAAATATAGACATAAGTTATACAATCACTTAAAATTATGGGAGGGTAGTGATAGGAGTTAAAGAATTTTGCCCTGGCTGGTGTAGCTCTGTGGATTGAGCACAGGCCTGCAAAACAAAGAGTTGCCAGTTCGATTCCCAGTCAAGGCACATGCCTAGGTTGCAGGCCAGGTCCCCAAGTAGGGGGTGCATGAGAGGCAACCACATGTTGATGTTTCTCTCTTTCTCCCTCCCTTCCCCTCTCTCTAAAAATAAATAGATAAAATCTTTTTTAAAATTCCAAGGTCTTCATGTCATTCTGGAAGTGATTAAATCTCTTGTTTATAATAGGCTCTACTGAATGAAGATCAATACTGTAATTACTAATATTAATACTGAAGGAAGTTTAAAACTGGGTGGCCGAAACAGCAGAAATTTATTGTCTCACAGTTCTCGATGCTGGAAGTTGAAATCAAAGGGTTGGCAGGGTAGGTTCCTTCTTTTTTTTATTATTGTTGTTCTATTACAATTGTCCCAATTTTTCCCCTATTGCTCTCCCTTGCCCTGCTGACCCTTACCCTCCCCCTCACCCCTTCCACAGTCAGTTCCTACCTATTGTCTATGTCCATGGGTCATTTATACCTGTTTTTGACTAGACTCTTCTGAGGGCTATGAGGGAAGAATCTGTTCCAGTCCCCTCTCCTTGTCATGTAAATGGCAAATAGAGTCATGTTGTGAAGTGCTGGAGGTTAGAATTTTAAGGCATGAATGAAGAGGGGTAAATTCAACCTATAACAGACTGCTTATAATTAATATAGTGGTTTGAAAATAAAATGTGCTTGGAATGCTAAACAAACCTATAGCAAATGTTTGTCGAAATATAAAAATGTTAATAGAGATACATAATTCTGGTTCTACATGGGTGGTAGCAGAATATGCCATCACCAGCAATGAATCAGGTGAAGGACTATTTATTTATGTATAATTCTGGATTCCAGACATAGAAAAGGTTTCAAAACTTTGCACAAGATCAGTGTGGCACCCCTGATAAAACTAAAGTGTTAGTGGGATATCAGTTAACATCATTTCCAAAGGACAAAAGATATGAATGAGTTCAATTAGTTACAGAAAAGATATTCACTGCTCCCTTCCCCAAAGCCAGCATACCCCTCATACCCACCTCAAAAATGTTGTTTCAAACATCCCACTGTTTGTGGCATTTTAATGGTATCAGAATTTGACATGTTGATATACACTGAGTTTTTAAAACTTTTATTTCAGTGAATTACTCTTTAAGTATCTATTGCTCCACGTAGGTTTTTATATAATACTTTAATAATGCCACATTAAATTATACTTTTACTCTCTGCAGTGGGTTTTGTAAAACCCAAGAGGTTTGCAAGATATGAGTATTTTGTTTGCATGGAGGAGGAAAATGCAGTTTATATTTATATTTATTTTTATTCTAAGCATAACAAAGAAATTAAGCTATATTGATAATACTAATTTATAGATTCACAGGAGTAATTTTGTCACTTCACATTTGTCACTTGTCACACCTGGTAAATGAAGGATTTTGAGGGATTGCAATAGCCAGCACCCCCACCCTGACCTCTGTTCACCCAAAGCTTCTGAAGGCAATCTGTAGAGTTTATATGCCTGGTAAAGATTCATTGATTATTTTGTCTAGTTTTAAACAATGTAACACTTTGAAAATGGATATGACTTAATAAGAGTGCTCAAAAGAAGCATTAGAGTGAAGATATTACAAATAATCTTGGCACAAGAGAAAAGTAAGAAGCAAGGGTTTCTCAGCTAAGATAGGAAGTCAAAATGTCAACCTAATTATTTCTGACCAATGTTTAAGAAAATATGAATCATGGCAAAGACTACTATAATAATGGATTCACATTTATTGTTGTTTATAGAAAACTTTGGCTTGAATGGATAATTTGCCTTAAGATATTAACTAATAAATGTTGGAAGTCAGAAAAAAATTATGGGACATTAAAAAACTAAGCTTCTAGAACATGAAAACAAACCTCTATAATTGAAAAGAAAAAACTAGTAACAAAATCATTTAAAATAATATTAATAATATTAAGTTAATAATTATCTTCTTTTCTGCTTCTAGTTTGGTGTTTTTCAAAAATGCATATATTATTATATTTCTATGTGTATATTAAATAAAAATAAGTATAGACATATTGAGGTGGTCTGAAATGTTTCACTAACATCAGGGTCTGAAAAAAAGTTAGGAGATATAATCTATATATGCTTTATTTTTACTTGGGAGTAGATATATCAAGTGAATTTCAAACTGGGATTTCTCTTTTTAAAAAATCATATTAATTTTGTGATAAAGCAAAAAAGAAAAAGGACTCATGGACATGAACAGCAGGGCTGTGATTGCTGAGGGGAAAGGGAACAAAATGGTAATGGAAAAAATAAAATAAAGATTATATATTCAAAATGAAAAGAATCACATTAATTTTGACAAAGTAAAGCTAGGCTGTACTGACTAGTAAGTTTCTAAAGTTCCAAGATCACTAAAGAAGCAAATTCTATACAAATACCACTAGTTTATTAAATGGAGGTAAGACTCAATAGTGCTTAGATAAAAAGAAATAGTATAGTTGAATTGATTTTTCATTTATTTCACAATGATTCCTGAATGTTTAGTTTACATCAGGGACTCTTTGGACTCCACAGAGAAGAGTGAATAGGAATCATATCACCCCTGTGCTCTTGGAGTTTGTTTTCTAGTGGCAATAACAGAAAAATAAATAGGGAATGTGTCAAATGTGATAAATGCTAGGGAGAAATAGAAATTAGGACGAGGTGGCTAGAGAATGCTAGTGAAAGAGACTGTTACTTCATAGAAGGTCATCAAAAAAACCCTCACTGATGAGGTGAGAGTTGAGTGGTGACCTGAAGGGAGTATGGGAGAATGTCAAGGGGATACCTGGGTGTTTGAGGTATAGTGAATATTAGGTACAAAACCCCTGCTGGATGTGTGCTGATGAGAGCAAGTATGCCAGAGTGAGAGGGAGTGGAGGGAACAAGGTTGGCAGGAGTGGGACAATAACAGATAGCAGATTAGATCATAAAATCCCCTTAGGCCACTGTAGGAAATTTGTACTTAGCTCAGAGTGAGGTGGAAAAGCTATTAGAGGGTAAAAATTAAATGACCAAAAAGTACAGCATAGGAAATAGAGTCAATATAGTAATAACTATGTACGGTGCCAGGGGGTACTGGAAATATCAGAGGAACACTTTGTAAAGTACACGACTGTCCAACCACTATGCTGTACACCTGAAACTAATACACAATAGTATTGAATGTAAACTTTATTTGAAAAGAATTAAGTAACAGAATTTAAAAGGACTGACATGTTTTAAAGTCATTACTCTGTCTTAAGGATTTAGCAGGGTGACCATTTGAGAACACGTTATAGATAATCTACAACAGAGGGCAAGGACTAGGACTAGGGTGGCAGCAGTGAGAGTGGTGGAAAATGGTTAAATTCTTGATATATTTTGAAGTTAGAACCAACAATATTTACTGGGGGGTTAGAAGAGATGTGGGGAAATCAAAAATAGCCCTAAGGTTTGGGGCAAAAGCAACTCAAATTGAGATGGAGGAGAGCATGTTTTGGGGGAAAGGGGAAGTTATCTGAGATGTGGTTTGGAAGTGGCAACCAAGAGCAAGGCATGAGCCTGTCTCTAGGACCAGGGTAGGAGGGAAGGGATTGAGAAATCAAAGAGCCAGTAAAGAAGGACAGTGTTCTCAGTGGGATGTCAGGCTGGGATAGAGCAAGAGATGAAAGGAAAATGTTAAAAAGAGATTTGGGACCTAGGGAGTAAGGACATATGGACGTTTACTGATGCAGAAATACCATGAGTTCTAGAGACTGGGGGAAAGCATTGAGAGAGGTTGGCATTGGGATACAGGGATTGATCAGTGGATATAGAGTCCTGTGGGGAGAAGAGCCAGAGTAATGCCAGATAACCTTGCTTCTTGGGTCGCTGATAGAATGAAAATGAAGGACATCAGAGGAATTCCTAATGACTGAAGGTTTTGGCAATTGGTATTATGATAATATCATCTGACATTACATCATGATTTTTTAAATGTATATCAATTCCCAAGGAGCTAATAAATATGAACCACATGAAGAAGCCCAATCCTAGGGATGAGAATACCAAACCACAGACCCTCACCTTCCAGGAAATCATGTAGTTAGGGACTTAAGCCAAACACATGGAAATTTCTATAAATCCACTATTTTATAAAACTAAAAAATAATAAGATTATTTTAAGGCTATACTTCAAGTACCAAGCATGTGGTATATTTTAAAAGCTACAAGTTCAGAGGAGAGATATGACTGTGGTCTGGGGTTGCCTGAGAGATATGTGGAAAACAGTGAGGAATTAGCAGTGGGAGGCAGGAGAAACAATTCCAGGCAGAGAGAAAGGTAAAATTTTAAGGAACTTTTCTGAATTTCAATGTAAATTTTTTTCCTTCTAGCTGAAAGATAAATTCTACAAAAATGTTTCATTACTATGGTTATTAATTATTGGATGATTATATTCCTTTTCAAGTGTATTAACCAGCACATCTCTACTGACATAGCGATATATTTTTATTTTTAATTATGCTGCTGATATTTAAAAAAAAAAAACAGAAAGCAAAGAGAGCAGATGTGTATTCCACGGGATTTAAAGATTAATCTATCCTCCATTGCACCCACTTAGTTTCAGGCAGGAAGAAACACTTGCTAATGAGTCAGATGATTACCAGCATTGAGTTTATTTAGAGGAATTCCATATGTGAGGGTGGGTTCAGAGTGAGTGCACCCAGAAACGGAAATGTGAATGCTACCCATTCCACATTATTCAAACAAAGACATGCTGACACTGCTTTGCACAACTGACCTTGACCAATTGTTACTGTTCTATGGTGCAGCTTCAATCTAGAAGCTCTCCTAATGGGGCTAATCTTATAGGTGTTGTCTGGCTGCCCACGTGGCAAAGGTACAGAGTATAAAAAGCTGAAACTGAAATAACTCCATAGACTAGGAAAATCTATGACAAGAATTCTACTGCCATCAAGAGCATCTTTCCTTCATAGCAGGTCAAATGCACTTCTAATTCAATTTGTGAAATGTTAAATCTTTGTTGGAGAAATAGCCATACCAGCTCCCAAAAGCACTATGAAATACTCTCTTGACCAAGTTGCAATTTATTTACCAATAACAATTTGATTTTGGACATAAAATGAACAATTCACTACAACAACTGATGCTGTTAATCATTAGTTTGCTGTAACCGTTAGGAGGATACACACATACTCTTCATCTGCCATAAAAATAAAGAAAACCCTTCTTCTTTTGTTTCCTAATTATAATATTCGCTTGGTTATTTTGTTTCAAGGGAAAATTTCATGTACCTTAGTGACTCTGTTTGCAAATATGTCTGTAGATTTTTCAACTTTGAATTTTTTTAACTGCATCTTAAAATGCTTTTTTAATTTGTTTTTTTTTCTCCAAATGGTTGTCTCATCCCTCATAAGGAAACCTGCTGATTTCAAAAAATATTTGAGATACTTGATAACCTGAAAAGGATTTCAAAGCTCCATTTCTCTCAGCATTTAATTATAGGCAATCATAGGTAATACTCATTCTTGTACAGTTCCAGTGAAAAAATCTTTACCCTTCCCAGAGTGAACCAAATATATCCCCAAATTAAAACTTCACTTGGGCATTGAATCCTTCAAGATGATAGCATCACAGAACTCATAGTATGACTCCTCCATGGTTTATACTGAGAGGTGATTCTAGCATATTTAGAGATGTTGACACTTGAGGATAGAAATTATTCAAGATTTTTGAGGTTAGTGACTGTGTATCTCTCTCATAGTTTTATAACTGGTCAAATCCATTAATAAAGTGTTACCTACAAGATTTTTGTTGTCAAACCCTATAAATAAGCTACATGCTCTAGTGGAAAGAGGGTGAACACTGGCATCCGTGTACCTGGGTTCAAATCCTGTCTTTGGGAAAACTAACTAACCTCTCAAGGTCTGCTTCCTTCTTTTCTTCTTTCCCTCTCTCCCTCCCTCTTTCTTTTCTTTCTTTCTTTTTATAATCTTTAAAACAGTGATCTGAACTTGCAGTTCATAGCTGTTGTAAGAATTAAATAACTGTCTGTCATATGTTTGGTTCACAGTAATGAAAACTAACCACCAGTTTGGCCTCTAACATCACCCAAATTATTTAAACCTATCATATGGTTACAAGAAACAAGGAAAGCGAAATGTTTAGCATTAGGTAATATCCAGTATCTAGGAAAATGATTATTTTTACAGGCACAGAATCGATATTATATCATCTCCATCTTCCTGTCCTCAACACTTAAATGTGAACCCCATGGCCTCCACACCACCAGAAGGCACTCAGCTCCCATTTAATGAAACACTAAAATGAAACTAGGATTTGGATGGGGGGATAGATATCTAGGAGATCTTAAATTTAATAACATGAAAGTCAAGAGATCAGACCAGTCAAGAAAAACATCAGAGCAATGACTACACAACAATTTGAAGATTTTGACTTTAGCAATTTATAGAGCTTCTGGAAGAGGCAAAGCCAGCAAACAGCAGATACAGGTATCTGGAACTCGAGAATGAATTCTAGATTATATGTATACATAAAGATATCAACAGAATTTGGGGACTAGATGAAGCTATGTGTATGGGTGAGATTTCCCTGAAAGAATACATAGGATGAATACATAAAACCTAGGCAATATCTAAAGATAAAACTTTACCTTAGGGGCACTTAATAAATTTAACCATAGTCAGAAGAAGTGAAACTCACATTGGGAGATGAAGTAATTGGCAGATAGACATAAAGAAAACAAATAGGAGTAGTCTCTACAGGAATCTGAGAAAGAATTTTAAGAGAAAATAAAAATTAAAAATGGTTATTGGATTTAGTGATTTATTACCATTTTCTAAGAAAGATGAGAATAAAAGCCACATTTCTTTTGGTAAGGAGTGAATTAGTAACCAAGAAATGATGAAGACAATAAGTACAACCTATTTCAGTAGGAAGCTTGATTGAGGAGGAAGGGGAGAAGATAGACATTCATTATTACAGGACAGGCTCAAATTTGTTATTTTTTTAATATGTTTAAGCAGAGGAAACATTCATGAAATAGATAAATTAGAGATAGAAGGGAGAGGACAGCAGATGTCAGAGGAGAGTGGAGATGGTCCCTGAAGAGAAGAAATGGACTAAAACCTACTACTTACTGTGATTACCCTTGACCTGCAAGGAAGAACAAAGAAAATCTCTCATTAATGCATATTTAAAAACTGTCAGAGAGAGGCAACATAGGACCATCTGGCCATCTGCTAGAAGTCACATTCGGTTAAGTGTAGATTATACAATAAATTCCTAACTTCAATGCTGATCATTCCATTATTCTGCCAATTGGAAAGACAAAAGTGCTAAATTCCATCCACTAGAAAGTTGAGGACAAAGTAGAAATGCTGAAACTATGGAAGAAAGTAACTGGATCAGATGCAAATGTCCAACTGAAATTAAGGGAGGAATTGAGGCTGAAATGGACTATAGACCACAAGAAGACAATTTCTAGAAAATTCAGAGTAAAAGCCACTGTGAAACATTGGCTGGAGATTACAAACATGAGCTATATACAAAAGGATTTAAGATCTCTGGGAAAATACAAACTAAAAATTTGTTCAACGTCTAAGTACTAGGAGTAAGAAGGAAGGCTTGATGAATCAAGGAACAGAACATGCTATCTAGAAGCCAGTGATTTTTATCTAAGAATGCAGAACTTCTCTTTTAAATTTTTTTAAAGATTTTATTTACTTTTAGGGAGAGGGGAAAGAAAGGAGAGAGAGAGGGAGAAAAGACTCAATATATGGTTGCCTCTCATATGCCTCCTACTGGGGACCAGGCCCGCAACCCAGGCATGCATCCTGTCTGGGAATTGAACCAGCAACCCTTTGTTTCACAGGCCCACACTCAGTCCACTGAGTCAACCAGCCAGGGCTCTTTTAAATTTTATAAAATTAAATTTTATTCTATTTTTTAAGATTTTATTTATTTATTTTTAGAGAGAAGGGAAGGGAGAAAGGGAGAGAAACATCAATGTGTGTTTGCCTCTCACATGCCCCTTACTGGGGACCCGGCCCACAACCCAGACATGTGCCCTGACTGGGAATCAAACTGGCGACCCTTAGGTTCACAGGCCCACTCTCAATCCACTGAGTTACACCAGCCAGGGCTCAATTTTATTTTGATTGCACTTTTGCTATTAAGAACCATGATCTTCAGACTAAAAAGAATAAATGAAACATGGTCCAGAGATATTTGAAGTCCGCGAGAGCTGACAAGATAAGAGAGAACAAGGTCAACTCTCAAAGGATACATAAACAATTCCCAGAGTGCAGAAGGAACCAGCCATACCAGCAAATGTAACTTTTGAGACATTTCTTATATAGAAAAATGATAAAGGTGCCAGGAAACATGGCCCAAACATCACCTTAATTTTCAGAAAAAAATAGAGATCATAAAATGTAAAAATCATGTCAGACTAAGAACCATAATGCCAAAGACAAAAAATGCTAGAGTACTTCATAATTTAGATAATTTATACATATAAAAAATCAAAGGGAAAAACTGATCATACATAGCTTGTGGGGGTATCCACAAAGGCTCTCTGAAAGAGATGACTTTTGAAAATCAGGGACATTTTAACATATGGGAAACAAGAGGAAATGGAGTAGGGCATGTCACACAGTGGCAGTAGTACTAGAGGGGGAAAAAAAAAACAAGAATGCACATGTTGTGTTTGGAAAAAAAGTGATATAAATATGGTAAAATACAAAGTAAATATGGAGCTACAAAGTAGGAAGTGAGTATATTATAGTTTTAATGCTAAACATAGTGTTAGCAAATGACGTTAGATAGAATACCAAGCAAAAAAAATTTCACATTGACCTTTGTTTTTAAAGATAGCATTAGTATTATGTGTTCATGACCCCAAGTTAAGTCCCTTTCTGTCACCCTTTACCCTCTTCTACCTCCCCCATCCCCTTTCTAGCTGGTAATCACCACCCTGTTATCTGTGTCTATGACTTCTGTTTTGTTTTGTTTTGCTTAATCCCTCCACTATTTTCACCCAGCCCCACAACCCCTCCTCCCTCTGATAGCTGTCAGACTGTTCTCTCTGTGAGCTTGTTTCTATTTTGTTAGTTTATTGTTTTTATTAGATTCCACATATAAGTGAGATCATATGGTGTTTGCCTTTCTCTGACTGAATTATTTCATTTAGCATAATACCCTCTAGGTCCATCTACACTATCTCAGAGGATAAGATTTATTTCTTTTTATGACCAAGTAATATTCCATTGTGGTATAAAAAAATATACCACAGCTTTTATAACCACTGATCATCTACTGATGGACCTGATGGGCACTTGGAGTGCTTCTAAATCTTGGCTATTGTAAACAATGCTGCAATGAACATAGCAGTGCTTATACTCTTTTGAATTACTGTTAAAGATTTCTTCAGATGTATTCACAGAAGTGGAATTGCCAGATCATAAGGCAGTTCCATTTTCAATTTTTTGAGGAAACTCCATACTGTTTTCCACAGTGGCTGCACCAATCTGCATTCCCACGAACAATGCATTAGGGTTTCCTTTTCTCCACATCCTCACCAGCACTTGTTATTTGTTGATTCGTTTACAATGGCCATTCAGACAGGTGTGAACTGATATCTCATTGTTGTTTTAATTTGTATTTCTCTGATGATTAGTGATGTTGAGCATGTTTTATATGTATATTGGTTATCTGTATACTGTCTTTGAAGAAATGTCTATTCAGGTTCATTGCCTATTTTTTAAATTGGATTTTTGGGGGGTTTTGGTGTTGAGTTGTATCAGTTATTATTGCCATGTCTAATGTGCAATTTCTGACCCAAAATTTTTTAAAGATTTTATTTATTTATTTTTAGAGAGGGGAAGGGAGGGAGAAAGAGAGGAAGAGAAACATCAATGTGTGGTTGCCACTTGAGCAGCCCCTACTGGATACCTGGCCCACAACCCAGACATGTGCCCTGACTGGGAATAGAACCAGTGACTCTTTGGTTTGCAGTCCAGCACTCAGTCCACTGAACCAAGTCAACTAGGGCTCTGGCCCCAATTTTTGAGAGAAAAATAAGGATGTGCATTATACATAGGTAGTACTAAGTCTGTATCAATATAAATATTTTTAATTCTTTAATTAGGCTTATGTGTTAAAAGTGTAACTCTAAAAAGAAATAAGGATATCTGGACTTACGGCCAAGATGGAGGCATAGGTAGTCGCACTGTGCCTCCTCGAGCAACCAAAACTAAGGACAACAAAAATTGAGAAACAAGAAACAACCAGGACAGAGAGAAATGAACTGAACAGAAGTTTGACTACCAGACATCCAGACCGGTAAGGAGGGACGGAGTCAGAGGCCTATGGAGATGAGTCGAGGGCTCCCGGCAGGAAAAAGCTGTTGCTGGCAGACGCAGGCGCGCAGAGCGCAGATGGGAGTTGGCAGACCCCAGAAGCGCAGGGGCAGCCGAGGGACCCAGTGGCAGACCCTGGGCGTGGGAGGTAATGAGCAGACCCAGTGAGGCGCGCAAGGCAGCTGGCTGGCCGCAGCCACGCATTCGCAGGCAAACTAAGTGAAAACAGGCAGCGACACAGATGGAGCAACCCAGGGACCCAGCGCCGGGAAACAAAGTCTAAGAGCACCGACTGAAAACACCTGTGGGAGCTGAGGCCGGGAGAATCTCCCATCATCACAGGAGAGCTCCCCGGGGAGACCCACAGAGTCTGAGAATGTACACAAGCCCACCCGCCCGGGAGCCAGCACCAGAAGGGCCCAATTTGCTTGTGGGAAGCGGCAAAGGGGACTGAAGTCCTAGAGAGAGTGGAGCAGGCGCCATTGTTCCCTCTCAGACCCCGCCCCCACATACAACGTCACAACCCAGCGACTAGGGTGCCCCGTCCTGGTGAACACCTAAGGCTCCGCCGCCCATACATAACTGTGGCAACCAGACCAAAGGAAAATTAAAAAATTAAAAAGATGGCTCAAACAGAATTAAAATCCCCAGAGCCAATTTTTTTAAGTGACCGAGAGATAGCCAACCTATCAGATGCACAGTTCAAAGCACTGGTGATCAGGATGCTCACAGAATTGGTTGACTTTGGTCATAAATTAGAGGAACAAATGCAGGCTACAATAAGAGAAATGAAGGAAAATGCACAGGGAACCAATAGTGATGGGAAGAAAATTGGGACTCAGATCAATGGAGTGGACCAGAAGGAAGCAAGGAACAACCAAACAGAAAAGAATGAAGAAACAAGAATTCAAAAAAAATGAGGAGAGGCTGAGGGACCTCCAGGACATCTTTAAACGTTCCAACATCTGAATTATAGGGATACCAGAAGGGGAAGAGGAAAAACAACAAGTGGAAAACTTATTTGAACAAATGATGATGGAGAACTTCCTCAATCTGGCAAAGGAAATAGACTTCCAGGAAGTCCAGGAAGCTCAGAGAGTCCCAAAGAAGTTGGACCCAAGGAGGAACATGCCAAGGCACATCATAATTACATTAGCAAAGGTAAAAATGAAGGAGAGAATCCTAGAAGCAGCAAGAGATAAGGGGACAGTCTGCTACAAAGGAGTTCCCATCAGACTGTCAGCTGATTTCTCAAAAAAGACCTTACAGGCAAGAAGGGACTGGAAAGAAGTATTCCAAGTCATGAAAGGCAAGGACCTACATCCAAGATTGCTCTATCCAGCAAAGCTTTCATTTAGAATGGAAGGGCAGATAAAGTGCTTCTCAGATAAGGCCAAGTTAAAGGAGTTCATCATCATCAAGCCCTTATTATATGAAATGTTAAAGGGACACCTAAGAAAATGAAGATTAAAAATATGAACAGTAAAAAAAGACTTCAAACTCACAGTTAGTAACAACCATACCTAAAACAAAAGCAAACTAAGCAAACAACTAGAACAGGAACAGAACTACAGAAATGGAGAGTTATCAACAGGGGAGTGGGAGGAGGAGAGGAGGGGGTAAGGTACAGAGAATAAGTAGCATAGACAATAAGTAGAAAATAGACAGGGGAAGGGCAAGAATAGTATGGGAAATGTAGAAGCTAAAGAACTTACGACACATGGACATGAACTAAAGGGGGGCAATGTGGGTGGGAGGGGGTGTGCAGCGTGGAGGGGAGTGAAGGGGGAAAATGGGACAACTGTAACAGCATAATCAATAAAATTAAAAAAAGGAAAAATAAATAAATAAAATATAATAAACTTGAAAAAAAAGAAATAAGGATATCCATATGCAAAGTAATAACTTGAACTATGATAATCAGTTTTAATCTAAATATAAATAAATAAATAATTGAATTTAAAAATCAGAACAAAAGATTTTTTTCCTGAAAGTTTGGGCCAAAACTATGAGTACACATTATACGTGGCATAATATGGTAAATTTTGGATATTAATCTCTTATCAGATGTGTCATTGGCAAATATCTTCTCCCATTCTTCGGGCTGTCTTTTCATTTTGTTGATGGTTCCTTAGCTATACAAAAACTTTTTTTGTTTGATGTAGTCCCATTTGTTTACTGTTTCTTTTGTTTCCCTTGCCCAAGGCAATATATAAGAAAACTTATTGCTACAAAAAATGTCCAAGAGTTTACTGCTGATGTTTTCTTACAGTATTTTTATAGTTTGGAATCTAACATTTAAGTTTTTAGTCCTTTTTGAGTTTATTCTTCTGTATGGCCTAAGAAGGTGGTCTAGTTTCTTTTTTTTTCACCTATATGTTCAATTTTTCCAACATCATTTATTGAATAGACTATCTTTATCTCATTGCATGTTTTTGCCTCCTTTGTCAAATATTGACTAAATAAAGGCATGGGTTTATTTCTGGGCTTTCCATTGTGTTCTATTGATCTGTAAGTCTGTTTTTATGCCAGCACCATGCTGTTTTGATTACTATGGCCTTGTAGTATAGTTTGATATCAGGTAGCATGATTCTGCAACTTTGTTCTTTTTGTTTTCAAGATTGCTGTTGCTATTCAGTGTCTTCTGTGATTCCATATAAATTTTTGGAATGTTTGTGCTAATTCTGCAAAATATGCCAGTGGTATCTTGACTGGAGTTGGCTTCAATGTATAGATTGTTTTAAGTTATATAATTGTATTAACCAATGGCAACTCAATAAATGCAATAAAAAATAACAGAAAAATAAAAATAAAAAATAAAGACAGTATTGGTAGTCTAAAAAGAGATCTGTCTCTATGTACTTTAAACTCACAACCAATCCAAAGGGGGGAGAAGCTTTGCTACTACCAAGACATTTTTGCAAATTCTAACACTTTATAGATACTTTCATTTAAAGGAAGCCCCACACCTCCTCACCTTACTTCCACTCTCCAGGTCAGCCCTCCCACACTTGCTGCACTCCTTAAAGGTTTTCAATACTCCTTCCTTAATGTGCTCTAGGTTTTCTGTGATGCATCTCTTCACTATGTACATGTCCCGATGCAGGTTTACTCTATTTTAAAATATGTCAGCCTGGCAGGTGAGAATTATTAAAAATATGATGGGAATCTATGGGGTTTGAAATTCTGATGACCTGATTATCAATTTTTAATGGTGTGGTGTGCATTTGTTGTTTTTTTAACAAAATACTTAGTTAAATTCTCAGCATTCCAAAGACTGTCCCCCATTAATACTAATTCCCTTCTTGTCCAGATGTTGTCACCCACCAAGCTTCTTAAGACCAAATGCAGGATGTAATATGGCGATTTTATTTACTTGTGAATAAACTCACTCCATTGCCTTTGGGTTTCATAGTAAATCAAACAATATATTTTTTCTGGGTAGTTAAAAGAAAAAACACACTAGTACATTCCAATGGCAATATTCCAGCAGATGTACTGTCAGATATTTCACCAGCTCTGGCAGCAAATTAAGCAATGACTTTAATCACAAAGATGGAAAACTCAATCAAAACTGCACACTCGCCTGAATCTTAAAGTATGTATATATACATTGGATTTAGGATACTAATAAAGAATGTATGTTAATTATTGACTTAAACTTGGACTTAATGTACCTGGTTTTGAACTAGGGATCCCCAGGTATAAATCAGATTCTGCTTTAGGGCTAATCATCTGTAAGCTGGGAATAGCTTGTACAGTTGTGATGGTATCAGAAAGGACTTTCATTGAATATAAAGATGCCTGGTGTCTCGTAGGTGTACAATCAGTAAAAATTTTAATTTATTGCAACATTGGTATTTTTATTTATTAGGAAGGATATTTCTTGAACTGTGTCACAGACTTATTGTCTAAATGATGATTTAAAATATTTGAAGTTTTTGGAAACATACTACATGTAAACTTCAAGTTTCTTCATACTGTTTTGTGATGAAATACTGATTTTTCTCCCACAAACAACATTATCTCACAAGGGCTTCTGTTTTATCTTCAGCACAACCCCTTTCTTCACTAGTAACTCAGCTTCCACTTGCAGAGAATTGTCCACTTAATCAAGCATTGACATAGAAAATATATTTCTGTCCTAACCCAAGCAATACACAGTTGACAGAAAGAGGTTCAATATTTGTGCACCAAGTGTTATACAGATGATTTGTGATGACACGAAAGTGTAGCTTTCATCTTTCTGAAAGCATTTCCTTGGCTTTCTGCTGAAAGAGGGGAAAAATGTGCCATCACTCCTTTCTATTTAGACACCTGAATTTCATTGAGAAGGAGACTTGGTTGGTGACAGAGTGACATGATTACATGCTGCTT
Source organism: Tonatia bakeri (assembly GCA_004024845.1). Classification (NCBI taxonomy): domain Eukaryota; kingdom Metazoa; phylum Chordata; class Mammalia; order Chiroptera; family Phyllostomidae; genus Tonatia; species Tonatia bakeri. The sequence goes on along the minus strand of PVIA01010385.1, from coordinate 22,763 downwards.
AGTGCCTTTGCTGAGCAGGGGTGTACCAAGGCAGGCTGAGATAGGGGAAAATGTGAGAAACAGGAAGTGAATTCACATATTTGCTATGTGTTTATGTTCTTAATCAAACTGATTCTATTTAGTTATAAAAATACACTATTTCCTTATGCATCTTTTAGATGGCCATATTGTAACCCCCCAATTAGCCGAAATCTCCTTAGTTTTCCCTAGTGCCCAGCCAACTGGCTTCTGAGCATAACAGAAGAGGCGTGATGCCAAATCCTAGTATATCTGGCACCTCCCGGTACCTGCCTGTGGCCACAGGTCACCTACAACCAGCAGGCAGTAGTGACAATTTGATTTTTATATCTCTTGTCGTGACAGTGAAGCTGACACACAGCACTCATGGCATCCATTTCCTGTCACTTGGAAAGGAAGCTGGTGACCGCGTCTTACCATGTCAGTTTATTTGCCAATGAAAACAGGTATTCCTGAAGCACCCAATAAACCATATGAGACAAATAAACAAGGCACCTGTATGGGATAAATTCCTTCAAAACAGGGACATAATTTCTTCTCAGGCTGTTTAATCAGTACAGCCTTAGGCCAGAGGAAATGTGGAATGCAAGCCACTTGACCACAAAAATCTCAGGGCATGTCCCTCAAGTACACGGAGCTCGCCTTACAAAACTGATTTCTTTGAGGTCACTTAGGTCCACAGAACAGCTACAGTTTTACCTGGTTTGTACATATCTCTCCACCCCTCATACGAGCCCCAGTTTCCCTCATATATGTTATTAACCAGCATTATCCCCAATACATTTAATTTGGAGAAATAAATAAAAGGGAAATGCCCATCCCAACAAAATGCTCCCAGCACTCCATCGTATGGAAGAAATGGACAGCAAAATGCAGTCATCTGTTGATAAAAACCAACACGGTGCTACTTTTAGCCTTTTTGGAAGCCAGCAGCTAGAATGGCAGTCCCACTCAGAATTCCCACGTGCACACCCAGATCTTTACTACACAGGATGATCAAGAAGCCTTTTCTTCTTCTTAGATGATCATTTAACATTTAGAAAGTCTTTCAAAGACTATCAAACAAGTTGAGGAAGTAACATTTTATTAACATCCTTTATCTCCTACAACTCTTAACAGCGACACTGAAAAAAATAATCAAACTCCAATGTCCTTCAGCACCAAAGTGATATAGCTTTTTGAGACATTTTAATCTTTTCTGAAAATGGAAGCATTCCTTCAAATGAAACAGATCTGAACTGATAAGGGATACAATAACTAATACCTCTCAATATATATCTTTATATATTTGCTTTTTCTGCAGAGGAATATATTTCAATTTATTTATCCAAATCTAAGGCAAAAAATGGTAAGTTTTTGTTTGTTTCTTCTTTGCTTTTCAATAGCTACTTAATTAAATTCTGTGTTTAGGAATGAAGGACTTTAATACTATAACAGAATCTACTTACTCTGCTTCCCCCAAATACAATGGAATTTAAAGCAAACTCATTTTTAAAAAGGCATCCATCTTAGCCAGAGAGACTCATTCTGTGTTAAACACATTAAAAAAAAAAAAAAACACCCTCTGGTAGGAAGGAAAGCAAATGTCTATTACTCTCTCCATTTTGACAGGAGAGGTGTATATAGTTTGTGTATCAGTGTCTCTACGTGTTCACTTGCATAGATTGTGTAACTCAGCTCTCTGGAGATAACTTCAACAGACACAGCTTGTGCCCTGCAAAAAGCCACCCAGTACCTTGGGAATAGGCATCAGGCCAGGCTGACAGATGGATATCAGTTTGACAAGAAATATGCTGGGCTACATTAGGCTAGAGTGTTTACCAGCCAAATTCTCCTCTGAAACCACTCAAAGGGAAGCCTATAAACACGTACATGGTTTTAGACAAAAAGAGATTTTTCAATTAGGCTATTCCAGTGTTATCTTCAATAGATGACTTAGAAGTAAATTTATTTGCCTTTGGTTGATTTACTTGTTTCTTAGCTTTTGAATTTATGCAGTTATCCATGTGCAACAAGAAATGGTTTTATATTCCTGAAATTCATGAAAGGCATTCAGAAACAGCATCCAAGAGGCTTCTATCCTCCTGTGCAAGCCTCTAGCCAGAGCAGGAAAACAATTGCTCAGGACTGTTTTTTCTAGATGCTAAAGCATGCTAAGGAATTGCTAAATGTATTTTTTATCCCATCTTACTCATCGTATACTTGATTGAATCTGCTATACAAACTAAATGAAGATGAAATGTCACCTTCTTCAATTATTACTAAATAGTTCACAAATTAACACTAAACTGCAAAAGAGTAGATAGTGTGTCTTTTTGAGAAAGCCAGATTCCTTGTCTTCAAAAATACATTCGATAACAGAGTGGAAGAGTTAATGTACAATGAATGCCATCTGCTGACTAATACAGAGTATTTACAAGGGTAAATACTTCCAATAACTGTGCTTGATAAATGATAATCTGACTTAATACCACCACATTTGAACCACAAATTGAACCTTGCCGATTTTTAACACAATTTAGCATCCAATCTAATTAGAAAAATAAATAAATAAAGGTAACTGCTCTGAGGTTAAATACCATGGTAAGTTTTCAAAGGCCTCTCAGACATGCAATAAATAAGTAATGAAAAAATCTGAGAACTTCTCCCTTCATCCATGTCTATTAAAAGAATAAAATATATTTCTCAAAACCCCATAGTGAGAAACATGAATCTCTGATCTTTCCATTTCTGATGTCTTCTTTGTGCTACTTTACAAATCAGTTTGAAATTAGATGTAAACAACATAATTGAAGAAATGTAATTTGTTATGTCATTGTTTAGTTACAGTAACACAGATGATTTTTAGATATTGTATGTGATTTATAGTCAGTAGAAATAGTTCAAAAGAATAAAGATTATACATCTCCATTTTGTTAACTTAATAGTTGAACTATTACAACTGGAATGTGTTAAACTTTAATCCATTTAGCAGTGAAAATCATATTCGCACATAGTAATTTTGTGGAAATAGTCATTTCTAACACTATAGATAAATAGAATAACAGAATATTAAATTTATTTTTTTTTCTAACCTAAAATTTCACCTGCAGTGATAGCCTCTGATTTACTGCCACAGATACTTCTCATGATTTTTCTATGTTCAAATATAATTTATAATGTCATGGAATCTTAATCACCAACTTCATTTGATCACTATATTTGTTAATAGATTCCAATACAACCATCTTTGTTAGGTATTATTTCATTGTCATTGTAAATATTTTCTTTTTAAGATTCATGGGGGAAGCAAGTATAAAGCGGATAAAAATGAAGTTAACTTGACTCTTGAAATGAAGTGAACAATTAAACACCTTTTCACTTTGGGGGCACTTTTCAATCTTCAAAATGCAGAAGAGTCTTACTGGCTTGAAGAGTCAGAAGATAAAATTTTCCAAAAAGAGAGAGACAAAGAGAAGGGAGCTCCAGAATCTGCACATAAACTCCATTCAAACACCTGACAGGCCTTCAACATAGGCACATACTGGGAAGCCTCCAGAAGCAACATACGGAAGGCTCAAATCATTGAACAGAGAGTTCAACTGTTGCCCATCTCAGAGTCTGAGCCTGCAAAGGTAAACTGCCGGCAACAACAAAATCAACACTGTTCAGAGGAAGAAAACACAATCTAGGGTCTCTAACAACATAATGTCTACTAAAGAATCAAAATGTATTAGACATGAAACAGTGAAATGTGACTCTTGTTGGAGAAGACCAGCAGCTAATAGAATCAACCCTAAAATGATCCATATAATGAAATTAACAATCAAAGATCAGCTATTAGACATATGGTCAAACACTTAAACAAAAACGGTGCTCATAATGAATACACCAATGGGAAGTGTCGGGAGGTAAATAGAACTTTGTTTGCTTGTTTGTTTGTTTAAAAGACCACATAGAAAGCTTAGAAAAGAAATCCTAATACATGAAATGGAAAATTCAGTGGATGGGCTTAATAGGAGATCGGGAAAGGACAGAAAGTTTTCACTGAATTGAAAGTTACATCAATAGCATTTACTAAGTCAAGAGGACAGGAAGAAAACATACTGAAATATCAAAAGAGAGACTCAGTGACCAGGACAATATTAAGTGATCTAAAATACAGGTAACTGTTGTTTTAAAAAGAGTAAAATGAGAGAATGAGGAAGGAAAAAATGGCCAACTTTTTTATAAAGTTGGTAAGTAGTATTCAGTTAGAGACTCAAGAGGATAAGGAAACCCAAAGCAGAATAATACAAAGAAAAACAAGTTTAGACACATTGTAGTCAAAATGCTGATAATCAAACGTAAAGAGAAAACTTGAAAGGAGACAAAAAACAAAAGTCAACACATTGCATATAGGGAAGCAATAAATATGAATAATGACTAAATTCTCATCAGTGAAAGCTAGATGTCATATTTAAATTGTTGAAAGAAAAAATCTTTTAACTCAGAATCCTATATCCAGTGAAAATACCCTTCAAAAATAAAGTTTTGTCTGTGTTTTTTTTTTTTTCAGTCTCTTGACATGAAGTAGATCAATGTGAGTAACAAATCATAGACCTTATATATAGGAAGAAATCTGAGTGTTATAAGGTAACAAAGTCAAATTTTTTCATAATTCTCTTATTTACCACAAAAGTAAATCTCACAGGACCATTTTCTAGATTTTTTCCTTTAAACATTCAGAGTTACATCAAATGTGTAGTGTTTATTGTTTTAACTGGGATAAAAGTAAAATGAGTAAAAGAAATGAAGCTGAAATAAAGGCATTCTTAAAATACAAACCTGCATTAGAAAAAAAATGCTGAAAGTATTGTATTTCCTCAACCTAAAGAGAAATTACATGCTAAAGATAAAATGAAGAGCAACAGAGAAGGTGCTCTAGGCAAATGGCAAATATAATGGAATACTTCTTCATATCATATATTTTATTTTAGTAAATTTATTTAATAGACCTATGGCTATTAAAATGAAAATATAAAGGTAGTTGTGGGTTTTATACAAATGTCATAGAAACCTATAAAATAACTAAAATGAAAACATCAGTACATATAAATGGAATAATAAACATGTGAGTTTCTTAGACTTTTTGTGAAATAGTAAAATACTATGTGAATTTTGACTGTGATAACTGAAAGATATGTACAGTAATCTCAAGATCAATCACTAAAATAGCGAAAGAGATATAATTAGAATGTCAATATTGGACACAAAATGAAATCTTCAAAAATAGGCCATGTGCCCTGGCTGGTGTGGATAAGTGGACTGAGCATGGGCTGTGAACCAAAAGGTCACCAGTTTCATTCCCAGTCAGGGCACATGCCTGGGTTGTGGGCCAGATCCCCAGTAGAGGGTGTGGGAGAAGCAACCACACATTGATATTTCTTTCTGTCTCTTGCTCCCTCCCTTCTCCTCTGTCTAAACTAAATAAATAAAATCTTTTTAAAAAATGAATTGTTTAAGTGTTTTATTGTGTATAAAAATCTTTTAGATTAAAATAAAATTTAAAATGTAATATTCCAGAAGATTATAAATGTCAAAAAGTCAAAGTAAAAGCCAGCCCTTTGGTTTTGAATAGCTACTCTACATAATACTTGGAGCAAGTTGGCCATTTCACAGAATGGTTAGAATCCCTGGAAATGCCAGTATATAATGTTTCAGTAGAAGCATAGGAAAAACATAAGTTTCAAATCAAATATAAAGGATTTGTATTATCATTATTATTGCTTGATTTTTATCAAGCATCATGACCAGAATTTCCACGTGACTCTTACTGAGGTCAGATCTTGGAAATGTGTAATTTTCCTTGGAAGCATACCTTGATTTTCTAAACATTAATAGAAAACAAAGATGCAGATCATTGTAAGGATAAATCATCTATTGCAATTAAAAATCCCACATGGTTGTGGGAAGAAAAGGTCAATAATTGAGAGAGTCTCATGCTAGATGACATGATGGACAGCATGGAAGACAGGTTAGAACAGGTTAAATTCTAAAGTGATGTTTCAAAATACCTAGGCATTTTAACTAATCATCATTATAAAAGTTAACGTGAGGAGCTAGTCTATATTTAGATACTTTCTAATACTTAAAAATCACATGATGTTTGAATGCTATATTAGACTGTGGTAACAAAGAGTATATGAAGCCATCTAACGTGTTTTTTCATTGTTCCTAATCTTTGGTGTATTGAAAAGCACTCCAGCTTCTCTAGAAAACCTAATTAACTTAATTTGTATGGCTAAAACAGCAGAGCTTTGTTTTTGTTTTTTTTTTAAAGATTTTATTTATTTATTTTTAGAGAGGGAATGGAGGAAGGGAGAGAGAGAGAGAAACATCAATGTGCGGTTGCTGGGGGACATGGCCTGCAACCTAGGCATATGCCCTGACTGGGAATCGAACCTGCGATGCCTGGTTCGCAGCCCGCGCTCAATCTACTGAGCTACACCAGCCAGGGCCAGAGCTTTGTTTTTTAAAATCTAATTTGTACACAACTGAAAGCCACTCTTCTTTCTTCATTATTGAAATTATTGGGGTGACACTGGTTTGCAAAACCATACAGATTTCAAGTCTGCAACTTAATAAAACATCATCTGCATCCTGCATCATGTGCCCATGACCCAAATCAAGTCTCTTTCTGCCTCCATTTATCCTCCTCCACCTCCACCCACCCCCTTTCCTTCTGGCTGTCACCATACTGTTATCTGTGTATATGTGTTATGTATATGCATTTTGGATAATCCCTTCACCTTCTTTCATTCGTTCTTCCCAACCTCTTCCTCTCCGACTGCTGTCAGTCTGCTCCATGTATCCATGCTTCTGTTTATATTTTCTTTGTCAGTGTATTTTGTTCACTACATTCCACATATAAATGAGATCTTATGGTACTTGTCTTTCTCTAACTGGCTTATTTCATTTAGTATAATAATCTCCAGGTCCATCCATGAAGTCTCGAAAGGAAGGATCTCTTAGTTTTTATGGCCAAGTAGTACAGTGACCCCTCACCTATCGTGGGAGTTACGTTCCAGAGACCCCCATAATAGGTGAAAATCTGCGAAGTAGCGGCATTATATTTAATTTATTATTTATATATATTTTAAGGCTTTATAACCCTTACCACACTCCTATAAACCTTTCCCACTTTCTTATTACCCTTTCCCACACTCATAAACACCTCATATGCTCTTAAACACTTTCTGTACTCTTAAACCTATGTAATTTTAACAACATATAAAGTTCTATATGGGTACAGTATACTGCAAAATCCCGTGATACAGCAAAAACTCCACAATACAGAATTAGATATTTTTTTTAAAAAACCCACAATACAGTGAAGCTGCAATAAATGAACCGCGATATAGCGAAGGACAACTGTATGCCACTGTGTAAATGTTTCACAGCTACTGATGGTCACTTGGGCTGTTTCCCGGTTTGGGCTACTGTAAATAATGTTGCAATGAACATAGGTATAAAGTTTCCTTAAAAAATTGAAAACAGACCTGCCTTTTGACTCAGTGATCCCACTTCTAGGAATACATCCTAAGAAACCTAAGACACTTTTCTTTTTTATATCCTTACAAACTTAGAATGTACTTTCAAAAAAATATTCAGTCATGGCTTGCTTCAAATTCGTGTTTCTTCATTCCTTTCTGTAGCATGCTCCAAATCCTCAGAGATTCAATACTTCTAGGTTTGCATTTGAAAACCTCAACTGCCCAAGTCTCAACTTCTGTAACTTTTATTTCTTCTCATCCTTCATTTATTCTGCTCTCCTTGGTCTCTTTTCCAGATACTGCTGCTTCATGTCTTTAAAATGCAACTAGATTTTTCAACTCAAATCATCCCCAGAGCTTCCTTCAACAAAGATGTATAGAGCCAGCTGGCATTAGTATGGAAGACGTTTTAATAAACAGGACAGGCTCAAGACCTTTTACTAGGGCGCATCTGAAGAGGCCGTGTAAACCCTTACTGGAGAGAGTTCTGTGAAAAAAGGGGGAAAATTGAGCCCTCAAGTCAAGGAAATAGAAACTATTCAAAAAAGGTAACACAAAAATTATATTGGAACAAAATACATAAATTAGGTTTGAACATAAAAAGATAACAGAAAATACTACTTTAAAAATGTTTATGCAATGCTGAAATAAAAATTGAAAACACAACATTCAGTATAACATTTACTTGACCCAGATGAGCAAAAATACATATATAAATATATAAAATATATATATCCTTATATATAGGTAAGGTTTAATGATGTATAAAATGTTTTCACATGAGTTATATTCTTTTTTTTATGTGCCCCAACCATGAAACACCTGGCCACCAACATAGGCATCAAGCGGGGATGGACTAAAGACTGTACATCTGCTTTGCCCACAACTGATATAAGAGCAACACCACCAATCAGGTGTCTATTTGCCCATTGCCAGGGGGTATGAGTTATATTCTTAATATAAAATAAGTTACTGCCCTTAGCCACAAAGAATACCAAAATAAAACCATTTCACAATTATGAGACTTTTTTATATAATCTAATCCAAGGATGAGCCTATGCTCTGCTAGATTAAAAAAAAAAAATCCTTAAATTAATCCTTAAATTGGAAGCTGACAATCAAATTGTATTCTAGTGATGGAGTGCTTTGTTTGTACATAAACTTTATTTTTTATTAAATTTCAATATGTATGGCATATTACTTTTACTTCCAGGCCTCATTCAAAACATGATCCATTTGTTTAAAATACCTTCTGTAACACTTAAAATAAATCTCTCTCCATCCTAATGTAACAACAGTCATCCATTTGCTAAAATAAATATATTCCTAAACAAAATCAATTCTTCAACCACTATAAAAGACACCAATCTGTTAGGGCAATGTATCATCATAATGATAAACAAATTACTGTCCTTGGTAAATTCAATGAACATTTAAAAAGAGGACTGAAGCCAAATAGAAATTACTAATAGAGATAAAGCACTAAGTTAGCAATGTCATTTGAAATTGAATATGTGCCTTTAATAGGCATATCCGCCTTCTATGTTTTTAAGAAAGACGCATTATGCACCATTTAATACTCCAAGGGAAAACCTTTAAGGAGTTTTATAAAATATGATTTGTCATACCTAGTTTTATTGTGAATATTTATCATGAAGTATTAACATCATGCTTTAAAATAATCACAACAATAAAATAGAGTATATTGCTCCATCAACACACATTCATTCAGCAAATATAATGTGTAAGGCCTTGTCAAAGTCTATTTTTGATCTCAAGTCTGAATTAAGTTTCTTCTGTTTACCTCCAAACAAGTTCTTCATAATGTTTTAGAATATCAAAACTCTTAACTTGGCAATCAAGAGACTTTCTGGTTTTTAAAATGTATTATTGAAGTATATCATAGCACATAAAAGGATGTATTTCATAAGTCTTCATCTCAATAAATGTTCACCAAGTTACAATCATAGGAGCAACCCAGATTAAGAACCAGAGCATTACATACATCCTAGAAGCTCCTTATTCCCCTGCCAGTCATTCCACCTCCCCGAGTAACTATTATCCTTCCTCTACCAGAATAGGTAAGCTTTTCCCTGATTTTGCACTTTATGAAATAGAATCAGACATGGGCTCTTCTGTTAATTGAATTTTTCCGATATTATTTATGAGATTCATCCACATGGCTGCATGTTGTTGTAGTTCATTCATGTTCATTGCTGTACAGAATTCCTTTCTGACAAATTTCTATGTGTTCCTCTTTTTGGGAAATTTGAGTGGTTACAGTTTGAGGCTATTGTAAGTAGGGATACTGAAAATAGTTGTGCATATCCTTTGGTGAATATATATTGAGTAAGAATATAACTAACAATGGAACTGCTAGGTCATATATTCTTATTAATTTTTAAATATACTTTCAAAACTGAAAATTGGGGAAAACTGAAGTAGTAAAAAAAGCACTTAAAAGCCCACTTTTCATAAAATAAACAAAGTAAGAACTTAGAGGGACATAATGCTAATCTATTTCTTACCACATTTACCAATCTGTTATGTATTTATCTAAACTTTTTTTGTACTATGTGAAATTAATAAAGGCAGAACCACCACTAAAAGTGACCATCAGGAGTGAAACTGTACCGTGTGTAGAGTGAGAATGTTAATTTGCATTTCAAAACTACCTCATCAACAATGTACAGGCAGTATTTCTGACACATCACACTAACGGAACTGAGAAGCATACAATGCAAGATGGGAGGCCACTGCTATCTTTACCAGTAGATAGGCAACAGCTCAAGAAATGAGTTTACTGACATTTTAAGGTACTTTCAATGATCTCATATCTGAATCCCACTCAACTGTGATCACTGACGGCTATAGCAAAGTCTTACAATTTTACAGATCTTTATCATACAAGTATCTGAATGAATGCACACCTGATTCAAATTCTAGAACACACACATCACCAAAAAAAAAAACCCTTAAATTCATCATCTTTAATTTTCTCAGTTTGCATAAATTTTCAGTTTTTAAAAAACATCTAAATCAAAATATTTGGCACTACCACTTCATATAAAGAAATAGATCCGTTTTAACAATCAAATCCTTACAAAACAAACCCATTTTCTTTTCTGATAGGCAATTAAGTATTTTTAAATATTCCTACCACTTTACATATAGAATGGCCCCATGATCCTCCCGCTATTTAAATCTTGACTGAACAGGAGCTCTTCTTGGAACCTCACTTAGTTCTCTTATTTTCCCCTACTCCTGTTTTTCTACTCTGAAATTTCCTCAAGCTTTTGAAATAGTAACAGAAGATACCTTACTTTTTAATTTTAGAGCAAAATGCAGATATTTTGAAGCATCATGTTTTAAAAAAATTATTCTGTTGTACAAATAGTCAATTCCTCCAAAGTACCCTTGAAATGTCTCATTGTCTAAGATCCCCTGTGTCTCTTTCTCTTGAAGTTGCCTGCACATGAAAATCTTACTTTAGAAAGGTAGATTTTCCTTTACATTCAAATTTGAGTGCTTACATATGCCATGTCCTAACCCAAGTGCTTTCTATGTATAGTTTCATTTCATCCTCACCCCCCAAAAGGAAGGAAAGTTATCAAATAAAATATTATTACTGTGGTTGATTTTCTTGTTTAATGAATAAAGAAAAAAGGTATAGTGAGGTTACATAACTTTTCTAAGACCATGCACTATCAAATGCAGAGGCCAGGATTTGATCCCACACAGAGTAGAAACATTTACCTGCTTAACCACCATGCCCTGCTGTCTTCTAGATTTGTGTAAATGAGGTCTATCTGGAAAAAGTCCAGCCATTCTTAACATAATGAGAACAGTTTGCACAACATCAATGTAACCAGGCAGCCAAGGAGAGTGGACTGGAATGTGCATGTGTGAACAATGACAGCTTCACTGTACTGGTCAGTGGGGGCTGTAGACGCCATTGAGTGAGTATGTGCACTGTGTGGCCATCACATTCAAAATGACTGAGAGAGTAGAGCAATGAATCTGCATCAAATTTTGCATTAAGTTTAGACCTTCCCCCATGGAAATTATTCAAATAACTCAGAAGGCCAAAGGTATGGGCAACTGGTGACTGGCAGCTTCATCACGACAATGCCCCCGCACATGCATCATGTCTTCTGCGCAGTTTTTTGGCTGAACAGCAAATCACCCAGGGGACTCAGCCCCTCTATAGCCCAGATTTGATCCCTACAACTTCTGGCTTTTCCCAAAATTAAAATCACCTTTGAAAGGGAAGAGATTTCAGAGGTGTAACTGACATATAATATTATATTAGTTTCAGGGGTACAACATAATAATTTGATATTTGTATATATTGTGATGTGATCATCACAATAGGTCTAGTTAAAATATGTCACCACACAATTACAATTTTTTTCTTATGATAAGGACTTTCAATATCTACCCTCTTAGCAACGTTCAAATACACAATATAGTATGAATCACAGTCAACATGCTGTACATTACATCCCCTTGACTTATGTATTTATTTTACAACAGTAAGTTTGTTATAATGTTTAAAATCATACAAGCCTAAGTTACAATTCAGAGGTGAGAAATTCATTTTATTTTATTTGTATTTTCCATCAACAATGCCCTAATAGAGAGCCAATGTGTTCAGAAGAGAATCTAAAAGGGAGATGGCTCAAGAACTGAGAAATTTCCTTTTGCTCATAAATGTAGTGATAGATAAGTTCATGAGTTCAGGTACAGACCATGTAAAATGAGCTATTTCTATGCCCTTTCTACTGCAAAGAAGGCATTACTGGCACACCATCTCTAGGCACACACTTCTATAAGACACACATTAATACACCTCAAGATACATGCACTTATCTACTACTGTACATTCCACCAAAACTCCCAGCAACCTAGGAGGCGTCTCTCTTACTTGTTCTTGAAATGGTAAGGAAAGGCATGACCCAGTCCATCTCTACTCTCTATACACAATACCCTTAAATAACCATAGCACTTGCTCTAGAGGCAGTGCCCAAATGAAGTCAGAAGCAATGAGAGAATTGGATTAACTTGTTCACGAGGGCATTAAACATACCTCTCATTAATCATGTTTCTCATTAATCATGAGAAACAATTAACATGAAAGCTAGTAAAACATTGAGAAAGAAATCAAATGAAAGCTTTTAAAATTGGAATGGCTAAAGATTTTACTCATGATCAAGGTGGTGGTCTATTTCTAAGATGCCTATTTAACCCTAATAGTTTAATCTCTCAAAAACAGCATACAAAAAAATGATAAAATAGAATATAATTCTCATCTATGTATATGATTGTGTGTTTATGTATGTGTACCTTAGAAAGTGGACATGAGACAAAATTTACTTTAAGATTATAATATTCATCACATAAATTTTAGACTGAAAGTTATTTTACATATATATATTTAAATTATTCAGTGGGAGTTCTTACAAAAAAAACTTCCTGCTGTTTATATTAAAATGTTTGTTATGCTTCTCCATGAGTTTTTCAGGGGCATTTTTAAATCTGTTTCCAGGTAAAATATCTATAACAGGGTGACAAACTATCACCATTGTCCAAATATGTGTTTCACAACTGTGGAAAAAAGTATAATGGGAAAGTAGGAAAATAAATAAAATAAGATTGCATGAAACTCTGATAGGTGTTGCCACCATACCCGAAATATGCATTCAGTGACTCCATAATTATCATGATTGAGAAGGTAATATACATAGAAAGCTTTACTATTTTGGGGGAGGGGTTATCCTTCTTCTTCTTCTCCTTCTTCTTTTTCTGTTTTTTTTTTCTTGGTTGTTGTTGTTAGTCCTACCCCAATCTCTTTGTTTGGTAAAGGTTGGTAATCACAGCACAGCATAGCTGTCTCCAAATTAATCACCCTCAGAAATTATTTCAACCTTCCATAAATCCAAACATTTCATACTCTAAAAGTAAGTGACTCATTAAACATATTCTACACAAAGACCATGTATGAATGACCCATGGACATGGACAACAGTGTGGGAACTGACTGTGGGAGCAGGGATTGGACTGAGCATAGGAGGGCAAAGGGGGGGAAATTGGGACAACTTTAACAGAATAACAATAAAAATAATTTTAAAAAACAATCATATTCTTGGCTATTCACTTTGAAAATTTTTATGTGGATTACCACAGCCATTGGAATGTGCCCTCTATGCAACAAGGTACTTTGAATCTTGGTGTCTCAGTTGAAACTTCTGATCTAATACTATTTCACATATATTTATATACTTATTATAAACTAACACTACACAAACAATTATTTTCATGTCAGTTGCTAAGAAATACCTATCTGCCCACATATTTACCATTTGGAAAATTTTTCATTCTTTCCTAAACATCTGAACTTCCATCTGCTATCATTTTCCATCTGCCTGAAGAACTTCCTTTTGCATTTTTTTGCAGCACAGGTCTGCTGGAAAAATTATCTTGGTTTTCTTTTATCTCAAACTGTGCTTATTTTGCCTTCATTACTGACAGATATTTATTGCTGCATATAGAATTCTGAGTTTTCTTTTGTTTTTTACTTTTAGCACTAAAAATATATCATCCCTTTGCTTTTTGACTTTCATTGTTACTGATGAGTCAGCAGCTGCTAATGTGAATTGTTTTCCTGTACACATATGTCATTTCTCTCAGCCCTCTTTCAATATTTTTCTTCACCTTCGGTTTTCAAGGGGTTAGCTATGATATAACTAGATGTGACTTTTCTTGGACTTGTTTTCCTTGGCACTTTCTGAGATTGTTGATGCTGTAAATTTCTTTCTTTCAACACATTTAAGAAAATGTCAGCCATTACTTCTTAAAAATACCTTGTTCTGCTCAACTTTTTCTCTTCTCTCCTTTTAAAATTGCAATCACATGATGTTTGATATTTTGATGTTGTTCTTCAAGCCCTTGAGACTATTAATTTTTAAACCTTTTCTCTTTGTTTTTCAAGTTGTATTGAATATAATTTCTACTAATCTATCTTTGAGCTCATAGATTATTTTTCCTACCCTTTCTTTTTGTGCTAATCCCACTCAGTGAATATTTTTGTTATAATTATTTTATTTTCCCATTCTATAATTATTATTTTTATAGTTTCTATTTCTCTGCTGAGATTTCTTATTTTCCATTCATTATGAGCATATTTTTCTTTATAACCTTGAGCATAGTTATAGTAGTTGCTTTAAAATCCTTGTCTGATACTTCCAACATCTGAGTTTTCTTAGAGTGCAGGCTCTGATAATTGTCTTTTACACAGAAAGTTTTTAAAAACCTATCTCATATACTCCATAATAAATAACTCAGCTAAGTTGAAATTATTCACTTTTTCAATAGAAAATTCAGGGAGAAAAATTAAATCAATGTCATCTTTCTTACTCTTTGTTGGTATGCATATACATTGTGCTAAATTTCAAATTTGAAAGAGTGCATTTCCCACTTAGAAGGAGCACTGTTAAAGTGGTACTACTTGCTTTTTAATGAGTTATTCGTAGAATTAGTATCAGAAAAGCTAAAAAAGATTAATAATCACAAAAAGCAGAATGATACAGTGCCCACTCAACAGGCACACACACACACATACATGCCCCAGTACATTCCACCAAACCTCCTAGCAACAGTAGTGGTAGGTCTCCCAGCACTGTGGTGACTGGCTCGGGTCATTGGGATTAACATACCTCCCTTTCTACCACAGAGTAGGAGAGTTCCACATACACAACATTCTATTCTGTGCCTCAGTCCTTAGAGTAGATGTTCCCTAGGCTTTCTTTCTGGCCTAGGTGGATTTCTCCCAACAAATCTGAAAAAGTGTTTACTTTAATTTACCAAGTAAATATTTCCTGCATCCTGCCCTCAAGTCTCTCATGTTCCCCTAGCATTCCCCAGTTCAGAGGTGGCTTCAACAGCAGCTATGGTCTGCCATCAGATCATTCCTAGAGGGTTAAATACTGTTCATAAAAATAATAATAGCTAATGTTCATCAGTGATTTCTACCTGTCAAACACTTTGCTAAGTGTTTCACTCGTTTTATTAACCAGACTGTAAGAAGAAATAGAATATTAAGGAGTGAATGCAGTAACTTCTCATTTAACATTTTGGGTAATTTCTTGGAAACTGTGACTTCAAGTGAAACAATATATATAATAAAACCAACTTTACTATAGGCCAACTTTACAATTGATATACAGAAGAGTAATAACTGGTGGTAATGGGAGGGAAGTTGGGAGGGAGGGGTGGGTGGACTGGATTGGGAGTAAAGGGGGGAAAACTGTACTTGAACAATTATTAAAATAAAATAAAAAAGAGTAATAACTATGTATGGGGTAAGGTGTGTACTTGGAATATTGGGCAGACCACCATGTAAAGAATATGATTGTCTAACCACTAAGCTGTACACCTGAAAGTAATACAAAATAATATTGAATATAAATTATAATTTGAAAGAAAAATGAGTGAAATAAAAAAGTTACTATGGTACACTTCTGGTCACAAAAAAATAATTAAATTTTTAAATAAAGACCCAAAACACATAACATATACAATGGAATACTACTCAGCCATAATAAAAGATGAAATACTACCATTTGCAATGACATGGATGGATCTTGAAAATACCATGCTAAGTGAAATAAGTCAGTCAGAAAAAGTTAAGAACCATATTATTTCATTCATATGTAAAATATAAAATTGAAAGCAACAAATTTGAGCAAACAAGAAAAATAAACAAAAATTTATAGACACAGACAACAGTGTGCTGCTTACCAGAGGGAAGAAGCAAAGGAACAGCTAATGGTAAAGGAGGTTAAATACATGGTGATGGAACAAGATTTGGCTCTGGGTGGTGAGCACACAATGCAATGTACAGATGATGTATCATAGAATTATACACTTGAAACCTATATAATTTTATTAAATAATGTCAGTCCAGTAAATTTAATTTTTAAAAAGCATTGAAAAAATTGTGAGCTATAGGTACACTTAAGAAATATGAATAAAAACAAGATAATTCTTTTCCAAGTCACTTACTCCAATTCAAGGCTGTGGATGGCTGGAGCCTCTTGCAGAAGCTCAGGTGCAAGGTGGGCACCCACCTTGGACAGGATGTCCTTCCAACACAGGGCCACTGATACCCACACTTGCTAAGACTGGGACAAGGCAGACATGCCAGTTCACCTTGCACGCACATCTTTGGGATGTGGGAAGAAACCGGAGTACCTGGAGAACTCACATGCAGTCATGGGGAGAATGTACAAACTCTAGCCAAGAATCAACTTGTTTTATTCATTAACATTTTAATGAAATGACATGGAGATAAATGACATTGTTCAAGGACCTGCTGTACTTTATTCAAAATCATACAGATGATAAAGATGGAGCTAGAATTCAAACTCCCTGTGTGCCCTACTCACTCAATCACTCTTACATTGTCTGTTGTCCAAATGCAACTACAGATACACTGGTTGTGAGTCAATTTCTGGTGGCCTAAGGCTAAGCAGAATATACTGGGGATAACTCAGAAAACTCTAGAATTACAGAATACCTTAGGGCCTAATCGGTCACTACAGACTTCAAGTAAGGGTCTTAAACTAAGCTTCCATAAGGTGGAATGAGTAAGAAATTAAAAATTCAGGTAAGGACCTGTATCTGACCAGCATGAGTGACACTTCCTAAGCCTTAACAAACATGTCTAGCATGTGACTTAGTCATGTGATCATGACACTTAGTTCCAGTCTCAACTGTGACTTTAATATGTGTCTGTGTGAAGTTAGGCAGAAAAGTATTCTTAGGCCAATCTAGACTTTCAGATCACCGATATTCCTCTTATGTGGAAGTATTTAGAATATCTATTATGGATACAAGTTCAAGTTCGCATCACTCATTTGTCTAACTTAAATCTCTGTGAAATCAAACTTTAATCTTTGTGAAATCTTTGTACTACCCTGGCTAATTTCAAGAAATACAAAAGATGCCCTGGTTGATGTGGCTCAGCCTACAAACCAAAGCTTCACCAGTTCAATTCCCAGTCAGGGCACATGCCTGCGTTGCAGGCCAGGTCTCCGGTAAGGGGTGCATAAGAGACAACCACACATTGGTGTTTCTCTGCATCTTTCTCCTTCCCTTCCCCTCTATATAAAATAAATAAATAAAATATTTAAAAAATGCAAAAGATTCAGTTTTTGCATATTATAAGAATCCCTTCTTATTTTACTTAGAAAAATATATCCCTCATAAAAGCACTACTAAAAAAGAATTTGATATGCATTTAGAGCTATCTGGAAGGTGATGGGATATGGAAGAAATACCTCAATAAATTGTTCCCCATCTCTGCAACTTCACCTCAATAACTGAAGCTGTTCTAAGTCATTAATCTCACCATCATCACGGATACCAATGTAGCAATCAGTTGTGCCTTGTGAAAATAGATTCAATTATGCACCTATAGAACATTTTTAGTCATAGCACAAAATGTCACTTAATATAGGCAAGTGTTGGATTCTATACAGAAGTAGATGATATGTTATGAAACTTCCTTATAGTTGAGCAATTTGAAAATCTCTGAAAACTTCCTATTCCACTCCTTTCACAAAATATAAATGTATCATAAGTGTTAGCGAGAAAAGTCAATTTTGTTTTTCTACAGGTTCACCATCATGTGTTAAAAGTCCATTGCCAAAGACTAGTGGTTTGTTGCTGTTCAACTCATTTCCCAGATGTTCTAATAAGGAACTTAACTCGTGGTTTCATTATTGCTAAAACTTAATCACTTAATCTTCTACCAGGTTCTGAGAAGATGCAAAGTAAATAATGCTTTACTAAACAAGGGGAAAGTTAATGAAAAGATTAGGGAGGGGACAGACAAAGAGCAAGACCCCACAGAGAAAAAAAAAGGAGTTGCATTTCTTACATTTGGTCCTGATATGTCATGAAAACTAATGATACAACTCCCCTGAGCTGCATGCAAATGAGAGCATTAATCTCTAGCAAAATGGTTTATGCTATAGGAACCCACAAACAGATTTGCTCCTCCTGCAGTAAATCAAACATGGTGGGTACTTTTCATTTGACTGATGAGTGCGCATGTCACTGGCAGGGGGGCAGTGACATATGGAAGAACAATAAATATTTTTTCTGACAATTCAGCAGCCCTGTTCCATGACACTAAAGGAAGATAGAAGACTTCAGGAGAAAATGCAAACCTGTCTTTATTAGCTGTCATGCCACTGCCGAGGCAGCAGCTCTGAGGTGATTTGGTGGTCTGTGGTGGAGTTTGCACATTTAGTCTTAATAAATGAATAGCCTGAAAGCGGAGAACCAATAGTTCTCTCAGACCAGTGTTTGCATTTTCCTTCCAATTGTGGCATTCTTGCAATAACTTAGATTTCCCTTAAGGACAGTGACTTGGGGGCATCTATTGATTCTGTGACCTAGTGCCAAGTCAAATGTTGTGAAGCTTTCATTCCGTCTGCATAATTTCCCATTTCTGCTGGGAAGAAAATCAGGGACAAATGTATTAGAATGTATTGTTATAATCCATGCCCAAGAGATCTTTAGGTATTTGATGCTAAAACATCTTGGCACTCACCAAGGTTGGTTATGGATGGCTGCTATGATTCCCTGTAATAGATAAAATGCAGTAGGTACTAAAATGGAAACATGAGTTATTATCAACTTGACTTACCCGGCTTCTAATTCCTTTTGAACACCTACTGCCATGTATCAGAGGGCCCCCAGAATGTCAAGTGTTGAGTAGACTAGTATGTGGTTCAAAGTGGATCTCAGTCATCTCTGGTTCAGGATCCCAGCACAGTGGGGTATAAAATGTCACATGATCGAATCACAATTTGTGAGCCTGGACTGGAAAGACATAGTTCCAGGTCTGCCACAGAAGACAGTTCCAACCAGAGAGCTGGTCATTTTCAGGGTTGCCAGGAAATCACTCATACCAGTGTGTGTGGCAAGTTAGCAATAAGAGACAGGCAAGTTATCCATTTTGAAATCCAAGACAAAGAAGTTTGTCAGATATGGATGCCATATCATGGTAAAGGCAATGTAAAGCTTTTTGGTCATGTTTCTTAGTAACTGCATTTGCTTGCTGCAAGCCTTTATTCCAGGCTCCTGAATGCACTGAAGAGCAATGAACAAATCTGTCTTGGCCTCACATTGATTCAAAATCTGATACTTAAAATGTAGGAAAACAATGGAGTGCTGTCCAATATTTTTAGAAAAAGTCAAGAAATTGAAATTAAAATTTTCTTCAACCACTAATTATCCTTATGACATTGAGTAAAATACTTTTCCACCTGTAAGTGTTTATTTATAATGTCTTGGTTGTGTAAAATTAAACCGACAATGGCTCTAGTTCTTAAATTCTTTCTAATTCTACTAGTTACTGAGCAGATATATTTACAACCACATCTTTCCATTTCACTGTTGTGTTATAATGGCAATTCATAATTAATGAAGCACTCAGGCTTATAAATTGTTATGCACTCTCAATTTTACAAAAGCTTTCCAAGACTGAAATTTGACATGAATTGCAAGTGTCTCTCTGTGATATATCTAATATGTAAAAACTTTAGTAACTAGATTAAGAAGTAAACTTACTATATAAAAGTTATAAAACTTGACAGAACAGATAACCCTAAAAGAGAACTCAAGTTAACATATTTCATTCATACATTCATTCAACAGTCATTTATTGAATTAATAGCAAGAGCTAGATGCTGTACCAAATGACTAAAGATACAACAGTGAATAAGAATGACATAGGCCTTATCTTCACAGCCCCCAATTTTGGGGGAGTAATTAAAATCAGGTAGAGAATATGGGGAACCTATCTGCATGGAATGGCAAGTGTAGCCCAGCCCTATTAGAAAGCCCATAGGTGCGTGTTGGCATGCAGGATGCCAAATCCATGGATTGGCTTTCCCATGGGAAACCAGGCCTGAATTATACCTGGGCTGCCTTGAGACTTGCTCTTGTTAAAACTCCCTCACCCTGGGTTGAAGCAGCAGATGCTTACTGCATATCTTCAAAGTAACTTCCTGAAGTCTGTGCTAAGTCTCCCAAGGACAAAGTGTAACCAGACCAATTACTGTTATCATTCCCTTGCATTTGCAACATTTTTTCCTTGTTAATCTGTAGGAAGGAATCAGTAACATCCTTTTCTTTATTATCTGTAAAAATAATCACCTAAAGCAAACCTAAGCATAATGAATGAGAACCTTCTTTGATGTATGCTATTAGAAAGCCAATAAAAGCTTGTAAAGGCAAGGGTCAAGGCACTCTCCTCTTGAGAGAGTGGTCATGCCATCCCTTTTCCTCCACGGGGCTTCAGTGGTCCATGTGAATTTGTCTCGTCTGATCCACAATGCCGCAGACATTGCTGGCCGGAGTCCACATCAAAAGAATAGTAAAATTGTCATTTATCAATGTCTTTGGTAGAATAGTCTCTTTCTTTATGAAACCTTCAGTCTATCTGGAAGAAGATGTTAAAGCAACAATTACATGAATACTTTCACTCATGACAAGTGTTACAAAGGAGAAATGTAAGTACCAGGGAGAAAATAATACAGTGAAAATAAACCCACTCTGGGCATCAAACAATGGTTTTCTTTATTTACTTTGTTTTGTTTTTACTTGATTTTTTAATTTTAATTTTTTATTTTAAAATTGCAGTTAACATTCCACATCATATTAGTTTTGTTATCTTCAGATGTATACCATAGTGGTTAGGCATTTATATAACTTACAAAGTGATCCCCCTTGATAAGCCCAGTAAAACCAGCTCACACCATATGTAGTCATTACAATATTTTTGACTATACTCCCTAGCCTGTACTTTACATCTCAGAACATGTTTTTCCAAAGAATTGACTTTATACTATGAGATTAAAGAGGACAATTTGTTTCTTAAAAGTGAGAACAAGGAGTGAGGGGAAGTGAGATTGTTTCCCATAGGGAGTATGTGAAAAAGCCTGAGGCAGAATGGATTATAGAACATTAGAAGAACTGAAGAACACAAAGTAAGTTTGCTGGAAAATAAATGAGAGGTAGAATGGTGCACAGAGCTCTCTTACAACTATTCGAAATCATATTTTCTTGGAAAAACATTCTTTTTGAGTATTATCTGGCCAGTATGATACTGAGAGGGAACTCACAAGGACTGCGAGAACATTACTTCAATGTCCTAGGGCAGTTCCAACCATTACATTTAAAGATTTCACATGCTAAAGAGCAAAGGAAACAAATCCAAGTTCCTGGCCCAGGTTCTGACTCACACATTTACTTTTTCCTCATGCAGAGGCTTCATCAAGCCAACTGAACACAATAAGAAATTCTACTTGTTTCTTATGAGTCATCTTGAATAATAATAAATTATTCAATGACATAAGGGAAATAAACTATACTCTCAGACACTGTATCATGAATATATACACCTTTTATATAAACAGGCTATTTGTAGATTTACCCTAAAATTTACTGAGATATTACAAGGTTTAAGCTTTTCGACAGGATACTAGCAAATCTGGATTCATTGATTAATTAGCCTGTGCTCCATTATAGTAGCAGGTGCCTCTAGATCATTCTATTTTCTAACAAGTTCTGAAATCCTAACTGCTATGACATGAATTTACAACCATTCCTTACATGAAGTTCATGCAGCCATAAATTGATGAGGAAACAGTACACCTTAAGTGTACATATTTCTCTCTGAGGGTTTTAAGCTTCCCATTTCAATTCCATGAAGTCTAGCTATATGTCCACTTTTTTGCTCTCATAGATTTTTTCTGATTCATCTTTCTATCCAACATTGATACATGTATGAAGTAAATAAATTTGTTAGTTTATCTTTGTGTAATGTAATGCCACACTGTATAAACTATGAGTTCTAATTCCAATTCTGCCTGAAACATCATTTTCATTCTTTATATTTTTTTTCCACAGCCTGGGGCAGAAAATTCAGACTTCAAACAAGTAATAGTTAAACTCAATCTTTTTTTTTTAATTCTTTATTTTATTGATTATGCAACTACAGTTGGCCCATTTTCCCCCCTCACTCCCCACCACCCTGCCCATCCCCTCCCACCCTCATTCCCCCCTTTAGTTCATGTCCATGTGTCATAAGTTCTCTAGTGTCTACATGTCCCATACTATTCCTACCCTCCCCCTGTCTATTTTCTACCTACTGTC